>SNQJ01S0059133.1:72918-91772 GCA_010110895.2 Picea sitchensis | reverse complement strand
ATGAAGAAACACCCTCAATTACAAGCTTTGAGGGAAAATATTTTTTAAACAGAGGAGCTAATGTTAAGCCCCCTATGTTGAGTCCCTAACCCTCATTCATTATTATTTTATTAGTTATAGTGTTAGGGACCTAACCTCCCTAACCCATCAAGCAGGTATAATAATATGTTTTGTATGCAATAAAGGATTGCATTAGTAAATCGGGCCAATGTAATAATCTGAACATGTCTAATGTAAGAAGACTTAATAAAAGTTTCAGCTTCTAGAAGGATCTTCCTCTATAATTCTCTTTATAACATATAAATAGTATAAATAAGAGTATAATTCATGGGCAAATTTTGTCTTGAGAATTATTTTGTAATTGAGCTCTACTCTGTTGGAGGTTTCCCCCTTGAAGAGGAAAATGAACTTGGATTTATATCAATAAAGGTATTTTTAATGGTGTTATTGTTCTCTGTATTTTTCTCTTTCCACTGATATTTGTCACAAAAATTATGTTAATTCTCTACATAATACATCTGGTACCTTAACAGTGGTATCAAAGCACTTTCCTCTTCAGAATTTAAGACAAAAAAGTTTTCAGGTTAGAGACATGTATTTTCAGTGTCTTTAAAGCACAGTGATATGTCGTTCAGTATGTAAAATTGTGGTTGGGGAGGACTTCATGTAGGAAATATAGTTGGTTTCATGGGTTACTCAAAAAAAATGTTTCACCTTGTTGGAAACCTATATAACCCATGTTAGTACACCTTCGAGTAGTATCACATTAGATAGTACTTGTACACGACCATTCACTCCCACATACCCTAAGGTATATAGGGAGTCCCATAAGTCTCCTAAAACCAAATCTATATCATCTTATCAACGACCTAACTGTTGTAGTGGAATCGAGAAAAACACTTGGGAAGATCACTCTTGCGTACCTAGGTAATTGGGTAGTATGGATAAGGGTATGATCGAGCCTCCTTAGTTTGTGCCCTACAATATTAGGCTAAATACTATTGTTGGAGCCCATTGGTATATCAAAGAGTTATAGCATAGGGAAACCCCTTGTCTATAGGAAACCTCAAAACCATAACCCTTGATGTAGGAACAAAACATAACACACATAGAGGGAAAATTATAGTGCACAACCTTGCCTCCTACATCCAGGTTGTGAAATTCCTACATAATTTTTGTTAGAAAAGCAGGATCGAAGAGAAATAAAAAAAAAAAAATGAAGAAATAAAACATAGAAGATACATAATATAATAGAGACACATATATATGTGGTTCACCCAGTGTGGGCTACGTCCACCACAGAAATTGCCAGGTCCTTCCTTTTTATTATCCAACAAAATGAAGGGATGCAACCTACAACACGACTGTTGTAACTTCCTCTTCTTTATCTCACAATATCCTCTCTCATAATACAATAATCACACACATACACAACCATAATACAATTCCCTCATAAAAGAGGATTTTCTTCTAGGGAAAGAATCCCTAAAATAACTTCTACCATCAGATTTGCAACCTTATAATGAACAGTCTAGATTGACTACAAAATTACAATATTTTACAAGTAAATTTTTCCCAATATTTTTCTTCGGGGGCACTGCCCCTGAATCCCTCGCTAGGAGGGGCTACAAAAATTTTCTTCCCCCCCTGGACCCCCCTAACGACAGTTGTTGGGGGGAAATCCCCCCCTCACCCCCCATTAGGGAATGGGGTCCAAGCATGGCTGAAACAAACCTCTGAATCAGGAAAATAATCAAGCTCCACAACCAAAAATATCCCACTTGGATACTGATCACAAAAACTCTATTATTGTTGTACTTGTTGTAATATACTCCACCTTGGACCTGGAAAATTTCTCATCTTCAACTGCATGCTTGAAGACCAACTGAAATTGAGCAGGAACTTAGTTTCTCCCTGGTTACTCCCTTTGTAAACATGTCTGTAGGATTCTGGCTAGTATGTATATTTTCCAACTTCAAATTTCCATCTTCCAAGACGGATTGTATGAAATGGTACCTAAGTTGTATATGCTTAGTATTTCAATGGAAGTTTGAGTTCTTTGCAAGATGAATGGCACTCTCATTGTCACAATACAACCTGCTATTCTCCTGCTTATTTCCCAATTCCTCCATAAACCTCTATAACCAAATCATTTCTTTACTAACCTCTGTAGCAGCAACATACTTCTCTTATTTTGTTGAAAGTGTAACAACCTTTTGTAGTTTTGAAATCCAACTTACTTTTGTTCCACCTACTGTAAAAACATACCCTGTGGTGCTCCTCATGTTATCTTTATCACCTTCCATATTTGAATCAACATATCCTTGTAGAACAATGTATGAACTTCCAAAACATAATGCATGAGTAGCAGTACCTCTCAAATACCTGAGAATCCACTTTATTTCCTCCCAATGTTCTTTGCCTTTGTTGTTCATATACCTTCTCACAACTCCCACTGCATGTGCAATATTTGGTCTTGTGCAAAGCATCCCATACATCAAGTTTCCGATTGTTGATGAATATGGGACCCTAGACATTTATTTTATCTCCTATTGTGTCTTGGGACACATTTCATTGGTTAATTTTAAATGGTTGGCCAAGGGTGTTCTAACTGGTTTTTCATTTTTCATTTTAAACCTCTCCAACACCTTCTCTATGTACTCACCCTGAGACAATGTCAAATTGTGATTTTTCCTATCTCTTGTTATTCTCATAGCAAGGATTTTCTTTGCAGCACCCAAATCCTTCATCGCAAATGAATTAGCTAGTTTCTTCTTGAGCACATTTATATTCTTCATATTAGAACTTGCAACAAGCATGTCATCTACATACAATAGCAATATAATATAGCTTCCATATTCTAGCTTTTTAAAATAAACATAATGATCAGAATGACATCTATTATAAACTTGTTCTGTCATAAACTCATCAAACTTCAAATACCACTGCCTTGGAGCTTTCTTTAGGCCATACAATATCTTCTTCAACATGTGTACCAAATTTTCCTTCCCTTTGACCTCATACCCCTATGGTTGTTTCATATAAATATCTTCCTCCAAATCCCCATGGAGAAAAGTTGTTTTTACATCTAACTATTAAAGATGTAAATCTTCTACTGCCAAAAGACTTAAAATAGTCCTAATTGAAGTCATTTTAACAACAGGAGAAAATATTTCATCAAAATCTATACCTTTATTTTGTGCAAACCCCTTTACAACAAGTCTGGCCTTGTATTGTTTTTTTCCTCCATCTTCTTCCTTCAACTTGTAAACCCATTTATTATGCAATGCTCTTTTTTCCTGCAAGAAACTAAACCAAGACCCAAGTCTGGTTATTTACCAAGGAATCCAATTCCTCTTTCATTCCTTGCTCCCACTTCTTTTTAGTGTCTACCTGCATTGCCTCTTCATAACATTTTGGTTCACCAGAATCAATCAACAATAAATAATAAAATACAGGAGAGTATCGTTCAAGGGGTCTACTTAACCTTTTAGATCTTCTAAAAACACTTGTAGGAGTTTGAGGTATGTTTTTATCATGTTTTTGTACATTTTGATTTTATGGTACCTTTGGAATTTATTTTTTAGTGATCTCATCAAGCACTGTGTATTCTTGTTTTTCTTTTTCCTATTTCTTTCCCTGCAATTGATCTTTGTACATGACCTTCTCATTGAATATGACATCTCTACTCCTAATTATTTTGTGATTTTCATAATCCCGTAAGAGATAACCAAAATCATTAACATTGTATCCAATAAAGGTACACTTCTTGTAGTTTTCCTCAAGCTTTGTTCTATTTTATTTATCAATATGGATAAATTCTTCACAATTGAAAGTCTTCAAAAACTAATAGTTTACCTTTTTATTTGTCCATTCCTCCTATGGAATTACACCATCCAAAGAGATTGAAGGGTCTCTATTTATTAAGTAAACAAAAATATCTACATCATCTGCCCAGAATTGTAAGGGAAACCTAGCATGCAATCTCATACTCCTTGCACGCTCCATGATTTTCCTGTTCATCTGTTCTGACACACCATTTTCTTGTGGTGTTCCTGGAACTGTTTTCTCTCTATGAATCCCATGGTATGAATAGTAATCATCAAAATCCTTGCTGCAATATTCACCTTCATCGTTTGATCTGAGACACTTCAACCTTTTTTCTGTCTCATTCTCAACCAAATATTTCTATTTCTTAAAAGTTTCAAAAACATCATATTTTTGTCGAATGAAATAAACCCATGTTTTTCTAGTTGCATCATCAATAAAAGTAACACAATAATGAGAGCCACCAAGAGATGGTACATGAGTTGGTCCCCATAAATCTGTATTCACAAGCTCTAACCTTTCACTCTTATTTTCTTTTCTGACTCTGAGAAATCTGAATCTCTTATGTTTTCCATAAACAAAATGCTCACAGAAATACAAATCAATTTGTTTAAGATCTGGAAAAAAATTCCTTTTGTGAAGTATCTGCAACCCCTTCTCACTCATGTGTCCAATTCTACAATTCCATAGTGATGTATCCACTCCTGTAGAAGATAAAGAGATAGAGTAATCAGTATTACCAATACATAAATACAATGTACCTACCTTCTCTCATTTTTCTATCACTAGTGATCCTTTGGTGACCTTCCACGCCTTATTTGTAAATATAGATATACATCCTTCACTTGCCAACTAAATTGTTGAAATCAGATTTTTCCTTAGATCTGGTACATGTCTTACCTCTTTCAACAACCATTGGTTTCCATTCTTTTTATTTATTTGTACCTTACCCATTCCAACAATTTTGCATAGTGCGTCATCACCCAAATGAACCTATCCAAAATCACCTTGAACATAATCTAGAAAATGTTTCCTATGGGGTGTGGCATGAAATCAACCCCTTGAATCTACTACCTAAGACTCATAAATATTATCTACATAAATGATTAAATCATCTTGTAACACATCACCTGTTAAATTTTCTTCATGATTTTTCTCCTGCTAACCATCTCTTCATTTCTTTGGATCTTTGTAGTCTTTCTTCATATGTCCTTTCTTCCCACAATTCCAACACTCTATCTTTCCGAGTCCAGATTTGGATATTCCCTTCCTAGAATTCCCACGATTCCCCGAGACCTTTCCTCTATCATTTTTTCTTCCCTTGTTCTCCATAGTCTATGCATTACCTGATGTCTCACCTATTCTTTTACATCACATTTCCTCGCTAAGGATAACACCAACAACATCATCAAATTTTAGAGTGTTTGAACTAGAGACAAAGTTACTTACAACCATGACCAAGTCGTTCCATCTTTTCTGGAAATGAGCACAAGATTAGAAGATCCTTGGCCTCATCATCAAAGTCCACTTTTACATAACTTAGTTGATTAGTAACTGTATTAACTTCATTTAAATGATCTTCAACAAACCCACCTTCTGACATCTTCATATTAAATAATATCTTCATTAGAAATACCTTATTGGACATCGATGGTTTTTCATACAGTTTATCCAATGTGTCCATCAACTCCTTCATTGTCTCTTCTTTTGAAATATTGAAAGCCACCAACGTTTCTAGGCCTAGTTGTATCGTTCCTAGTGCCTTTCTGTTGAGAACCTCACATTATGCATCCTTCATGGTCATCGACTTCTTTTCTATTCCACCCAATGGTAGAAATATATGCTTATGATATAAATAATCTTCCATCCGCATCTTCCATAACTGGTAGTTTTGGATGTTAAATTTCTCGACCCTAAATTTTCCATCTTCTGCCATTGCTCCCACTCAAACTAGGAACCCTCTTTTCCTGCGAGTTACCTTTCGCTCTGATACTAGTTGTTATAAAAATAGGATCACGAAGAAATAACATAAAACAAATGTGAAAATAAAACACAGAAGATACACAATACAATAGAGACACAGATATATGTGGTTCACCCAGTGTGGGCTACGTCCACCAGATAAATTATCAAGTCCTTCCTTTTTATTATCGAGCAAAATGAAGGGATACAACCTACAACACGCTTGTTGTAACTTCCTCTTCTTTCTCTCACAATATCCTCTCTCAAAATACAATAATCACACACATACACAACTGTAATAAAATTCCCTCATAAAAGAAGGTTTCCTTCTAGGGAAAAAATCCCTAAAATAATGTCTACCATCAAATTTGCGACCTTATAATGAACGGTCCATATCGACTACGAAATTACAATATTTTACAAGGCAATTTTTCCCAATATTTTTCTTCAAGGGAACTTCCCACGAATCCCCTGCCAATGGGGGGCTACAAAAATTATCATCATCCCCGCCCTGGACCCCCCTGAAGAAAATTATAGGGGGGAAATCCCCCCCACACCCCCTCTAATTAGGGAATTGGGTCCAACCACGGCTGAAACAAACCTCTGAATCAGGAAGACAATAAAGCTCCACAACCAACAATTTTACCTACTAAAAATTTGGGCATTTGGTCATAGCAGTATTATTCAAACCAGAGTATAACTCCACAGGAGTAAAAAAAAAGTATAATGGTACCAACGACACCCTTATTTGATACCTATCCCATCGAATTCCTCTCTTTTCCTTAATCATATGGTTGTTGAGTCTTTCACGCTTGTGGGCATCCTTCTTAACGTTGGGGGGTTGAGGACCCAAGGTTGGTTCATAGTTGACCAACAAAAACATCAAAGCATCGACATATCAATCTTCATCAAAAGGATGAAGAATTTGTCACTTGAGATGTTATGAGGATCACAAATACCATTTGGTCTTGTGTTGGTGATGGATGACTAATCACATAGAAATCTATTCGGGTTAGCATTCAGACAACATTGCAAACTACTTGAAAACTAACAATATACAACAACAACACACATATTCAATTGACACATGAGAAACACATCATAAGCTCATAATCATTGTATATTTATTATCTTCATTCAGCCATCATAGACATACATTAAGAAACTTGTCAATTGATAGCAACATATCCCTACTCTCTTATACATTTTCCCAATGTTACATTACATAGCACCATGCGATTTATTTTAGACTTTATAGATATGACAACCTCAGACTTACAACTAGAGACATTACAAACATAGGATCAGAGTGACCTAAATTAATTGGAATAATAACAATACCCATAACTATCAACACCTAGCAACAACAATTGACTAACTCTCTTTTTGTTGTCGTTTCTCCCGTTTATCTGCTTCTCAGCTCTAGCACTCTATCACTTTCAGTTCTTCCCCACTCGTTCCTCTAACTGCCAGTCCTGCATGTTTCTATCACCTACATGAATTCCATGTATTCTTTTTAGAATCATGGAAATATCAATAACTACCTTGCTATATCATCTTCTTACTGCTCCACGTTTCCTCGTGCTACATGTAGTAATCATCCAGGGAGATTTCTCAAATATTCTTTTCTTGATTATGTCATGCATGTTGTGTCTTCTTAATTTATGGCACACATCAAAAATATCGGACTTGTGCGCATTGGTAGAACTTGAACAGACATGCATTAACAAAACTTGATCTGGCATGTAGGTCTTGTCACCCATCACACAACTACTTGATAACGCACAAAACTAGAATAGGTGAACACAACTTCATTCATGCACACGCATGATATTTGCCCAAACATTTGGGTGCCAACAGATCCTCACCACTATTATTTGGCTCTTCCTCGATCTAACTTCCTCATGGAGTGAGCGATGCAACAAATAGAACCATCTTCATGAGTTCCTGAATGGACTCCCTGAATTGGTGATCGGGATCATTGAGGTTTCCCTGAATTTCCTAGGTGAGCTGAAGAAGCGCATCTACATCGATTTTTGTGACCTGAAGGGTTGCCAGGTCCATTGTTTCCATTTTATCAATCAAGGGGTAGGTAACAACATACATGTATGTCAACTAGGTATAAAATATTAAGGCCTTATCGGTCGAAGTATTGATTAGCTCTGATATGCTTTATTTATCAACCCGGACAAAAACAATATCTTTTGTTTTGGATGCAATAGATCCCATCATGATCAGATGCTCGCCTAGATGTAGAGAGGCCAAGATACTCTTTTGTTGTGTGACCTTAGCCTCAGACGCATGAACTCGATCATTAATAGCAGTTAATTCTGGGGTAGTTTTTAAATCTCTCCACAAGGTGAAGCTATGATCGACCACCCTAAAAATTTCCTTCAATCTATTCAGGTTTTCCTAGATGACTACTTCGGATTATAACATTATTTTGTAAGTTTGTCTCCTCCAGCGTTAACTATTGAATCTATGTGTGGATTTTGGTATTATGAGATTCCAAGGTAGGAATGCGATCAATAACCACTTTAAGTTTCTATTGTGTTGGGATATTTGGTTGTACCCATGCTATATGAAAGACTAGTGAATAAGATTCATCTAGGGTAGTGAATACTTTGGCGTGATTGGCTAGAGTGGATTCATATCAGGCCTTGGTTTCTGTATGCGCAGTAACCTCAACAATATGTAAGGTCTAGAGGTATAGTTGGGAATCTTCAGTGGCTTGTCACACACTTTATTCCTACTATAACTGGGACCTGGTGTTTGCATGGATTGAGAGTTCCCAGTTAAACTGAAGGCATAGTTAGGCATGCTCTCGGGCGAGAGTTTGGTTTATTTCCTTGAGATCATAGATCATGGTAGTGAAAAATCTATGCAACTCGAAAATATGGACCAGTGAAATCTCAATCTCTGTCTTGGGCAAGTCGGAGGGGGTCATGGCGAGCAGGTTGACACTCATAATTTATCTTTGGCTTGTTCCTGAAGGTGTGATATTCTAGTGGTCCTATGGTGGAGATCCTAGTGGGAAAGGTAGAGCCATTTATTGACATATGGTGTCAAACTTCCCCACCATATCATTATGAAACATCATTTGTCTTATGTGTGTGAAGCTCCTTCATCAATTTAGCTACCTGTCGGCTAGGTGTTGGGGAGTTGGCCTCTAACTGTTTCATGGTGGTCATGCACTAGAGTTTTCCTAAACTCTGACCAAGTTGTACCTTCAACTGGGCCGAAGGTGTTGGGACCTCTTTGTCAATTGGAGTAGCAAGTGGTGAGGGTGGACGATCCTCTTTTGTGTTGGTGTCAAGGTCAATAGGGGGTGTGACCTGAGATTTGGAAGATTGTTTCCACTTCCTTCCTCCCTCATCTTCTACTTCAGACTCACTATCATTTTTCATGCACTCATCTAAATGGGGTGACCTAGAATTTTTTATCTTGGACGCAATAGCCTTGTCTCGGATCCGGAAAGGAATCGTGGCCAACTTTTTTTCCTGTGACTTCTTGGTTCTTACATTGAATTTGTATTAGACCTCAGAGAAGGGAGGATGGTAGTCGGACAAACAAACCATGACACCATCCAGGATGTCCCTTTCCATAATGAAGAATGGAATCTTGGCCTCTATATTGTCATTGACTGCATGGTGAGAAATAAAAACATTATGAAAATCACATTTAAATTCAAGATAATCAACATACATGTCAATAATTCACTCTAGAATGAACACCCTCTCATCATAGGCCATGATTAATTCTATGAACCACGTTTGGAAGGATTTTGTAATGTCTTCTTGGACTTTAGAGTTTTTGGAGTGGTGGAGAGTAAGAAACCGGGGGGAAACAAACACAGGGGTGCCTTCTACATGTGATTAATGTCTCGGTGGTGGTTTCCACAACACCATACCCAATAGAAGGATGAACCAACTATAATGAAACTCTTTTCCCCAATCCTGAACATTGATGCATTCGACGAAGAAAATATTGAGCCAAAGCCATATAAAACACTCCAACACACCACTTCGCGATGAGGACCAGCCCGAGAGTGCATTCATATTTTCAACATTTGTAGATGAGATTGCAATCCAGTAACTTTGTTGCAAACTGTACTACTATATTATTTATTTCATGGATTACAACCCCTCTCTTCCCCTTGTGTGTGCCAAATCGAGAGTAGACCTCCTCTTGAGCGACGTCTTTTGTGTTGAGGGTATATGTTGGATCCTAGCTAGAAGTGGGAAGGCACGAAATCATGTGCATCATGTTCTAATAAATGAGGTAAGGTTGGCCCAACCATAGGTAACCCCCATGAATTATAGTGAGGAGGAAACAGACACGGGCCTGAATGGTGGGGGCGTGATTGAAATGTGTACATTTGAGCAATGAGAAAATGCTCGATTTCTTTAGAGGATTTTCCCACTCCTGAGTCACCACTCTCTCGGTGATATATTATTTATGGATGAAAATTGTATATTTATCGAACTGTAGCTTAGGGAAATTATTGGTGTCACTGACATTATAATAGGCACATTTTATCACAGGGACCTTTCCGAATGTTGACCCTTCAAACTGCACACTGCATGGTAGCATGGGATCTGGAATCAACTATTCCTTCATGGCCTTATAATTTTTTCATGCTTGGGGTTTTCTTGAGGACTCCACTCTCTATCTAATGTCTATTTTATGAGAACCCACAATTAGTCAGGACTTCAACTGTAGAAGTGGATTTGGCTGCTAGATAGCTATCGAGTTGTGAACTTTTTCTCTCTAACAACTTTCTGAGATAGGAATAGAAGATCGCTCTCAAAAATTGGGGATGAAGTAATGAGCCAAAATACTCCACTCATCCCAAATATAATGAAAATATAATGGCTCATATTGTTCATCGAATGTGGAGTTATTGTCCAGTCCCTTTCATGAGTTGGTTGATACCACCTTTCATCCTAGTTTTTGAAGTCGTCGTGTTAGACGTCAATCAATCATTGTAGCCTTAATGTAAAGCTTTATTCCAACCACTAAAATTAACTCCTTCTTTATTCTAAATCAGGAAAATCATCCTCCTTTCAACGACATTAATGGTCCCATTTTCCCAAAATTGGATGAATTTGATGCAGTGTAACTACCATTATTATCACAATTGTTTTTTGCCACATAATCTTACATAATGATGATGACATAGATGACTCCATACATTTGTGAATCTTATTCTCCGTGGGTGCCACACATGTTCCTACACACCCCTGCATTAACTCACCCTTGGTTAATTGATTGTAGTGACCCCTAGCGGGTCGCGATGCTTCTTCACACATGCCTAGCCGGTTAGTTTTATCCATTGAGGAATTAGACTCAACCCTTCTAGATTTGGTGGCATTGGAATACTACCCACTACCTCCTTTCTCCTACATAGCTTGTCTTTTTTCTCAATGGGGTTGATTGATATTGAACAAGTGGAAATTCTTTCTATTACAACATATGGAGTATTCATATCCCTCATATTCACACATGGATCCCTTACTTACCCAGTATAAAACCAAGAAACTGAGGGGACGTGGTGCTTTATCGGCAACGTGCACTAGGCCTTTAAATATCGGTTGTATGCCTCACGTTGTGTCTTGGATACCCATTTTATTTCACAAGAACTCATATTCTGATGGATATCCACCCCTGGCCTGAATCTTTCCCTTAGTGGACCTTCCATGGCTACCCATTATTGAAAATGTTCTTGATGTGTAGCCCACTATTGCATGGGTATTCCTATTAACACTGTATCGAGGGTGAAAACCTAGTGGTGTTTGGGAATGTGTTTCATCCATGCAATAAATGCGTTCATCGAATCTAACCCATCGAACCAATAGGATCCAAATTCTTCTTCATTCACTTCAGGTAATACATGTGCATCTCCTTGTCGAGACTTCATAAATATTTTTATGCCACCTCTCCATCATGTCGTCTTAATCAGTGTCATATGACTTCACGCTCCTCCAACTTAGTTCCCATACATCGTGGGATTGCAATAATATTCCTTGCGTCCCGTGATCTTGTGGATACTCTCAATAACTGATCTCTGCACATCCGCATCTACCAGATCATTGTACTTTTCCCCTTAATTAGGATCTAAAATTGAAATCATACGCAGAGTGTCAGTCTCAAATGAAATCTATTATTTCTTCAGATTCAACACATAATTGTTCTCAAAGTCCCAATCAATGCCAAGTAGGGAGGGGTAGGGATTATAATCGTACATAATCTATATCACTTCAAAATCATCCTTCATCTTCACCCCTTCTATGTTTACTTCAACTCGATCCAATCAACCTATAGGATATATTGTGTATTGATTTTCCAACCACATTTGAATGGGTGACCAAAAAAAGCTTGGTTTACCCATCAATCCCATGACTTCTTTGGCAGGATGTTGATCCGAAAAATAATTAGATGCTCATTAATATTTTAATACATAAAAACATCTACTTGATCCTTGAAATAAAATTATCGCTTGATTGTATGAAAATTACATTTGAATTTATCTAACCAAATCCACTTTAATGATAAAATAACTTGCAAAATAATTGATCTTGAAATGAACAAAAATAATGAAATCACATACACAAGTTGGAAAAAAAAATGGAGTTCACCCAATTTTGGCTACCTCTCCAGGTCCGCTTCCAATAGAGACCTTATTTTCTTAATGCTCAAATACTTGTGTTTTACAATTACCTTTTTACATGTTGCTCAAATGCAGAAATGGAGTGCACCAGTGGATTCCTGGAGAAAAATCATGCAAAATGAATATAAATTCTCGAAATTTCATCAAGGTACAATTTGGCATGCTTTATGATGTAGCCTCCAACTTTCGTACCCTTAGGCATGAGTTACGAGACTAAACTTTTCATTAATGATGTCCTAGCCTCGGTCTGTGCGCCCATTAAATAAGGTGTGGACCCTTAACCAAATCCTGAATTTCATGGTAGGCTTTAACTATAGGTTATTTTTATTGTTTTAACAAACCATATGTATGGTTCGTTGGTTAGAACCATGGCATATAAAGTAGTAGATCAGGGTTTCAATTCCCCGCAACCCTTGGCATATTCCATGGATTTTTTTTATATGGTTACAACCATACGTAATATGGTTATGGTGGAATATATTTGTTAACCTCTACGCAAATTGTAGAATTGGTCGTGTGCAATAGCTTGATAAACACAGGTTAGGGTCAAGGGCTTAGGCTATCGACCCTTTATCCACCAAATTGAACTTTAAAATTAATTCAAACATATTAATTTCCATTGATCTATTGGGTCTCATTGTATGGTGCATTGGTAGTGGGGGCTATGTTAAGTATTTGGGAAGTTATGGAGGTCACAGGTTTGACCCCCATCGAATCCATATATTTTAAATAACGCTAACCATTATAGGCCAATGGGAGGTCTCCACATGGCGGTCTCTCATTGGCTTAGACTTGCCACTTGTTAACTTGTAATTGGACCACTTGGATGGTACTTTGCTCATCTAGCTACCAATAATCATGTGCCACATCTCACCCTTGTAGTGATGACACATGTCACCCTTGCAATGGTGACATGTGTCACCCTTGCAATGGTGACACATGTCACCCTGTTAACGTCATCACCTGTCATGTTGACATCATATTTGACTTTGACCTTTGTCTTTTTACCAGGTTTGACTGAACTTTGACCTCTCATAACTTTTGCATACGAACTTCGTTCGAGGAAAAATTTGTGTCGTTGGAAATCCATCGTCGAGCTCTACACATTGAAGGGATTTTCAAGAGAATTTGGGATAATCAAATTTTGAGAATTATTGAACCATTCTGGACCTTTGTGGATGTTCTATATCTTTCTGGAACTCTATGAGCATTCTCGGATCCTTCTAGATGATTCCTCCCCATTGGAATACTTTTAGACCACCAAAAGTTTTGATTTACTCAGCAACTAAGTGAGGGTAGAGTTCCCTCAGCCTTTCGATCTCCATCTATTTTTCTTTACTTGATTTTATCCCTTTAAGACCAACTCAAATATATTCCACATCACCTCGTTGTGAAGTTCTAATTCTTCTGTCGATAATGGAATCTTCTTGTAGTTCATCCAAATATTCTGGATAAAAATAATCAATTGTTGGAACCGGAATACTTTTATCTTCATCCATAGTCATAGGAGGCTCATAAAGCTTCAAATTCTCAACATTTACCATTGAATACATTTGCATGTAGGTTGTTAGATCTAAACGAAAGTTATTTGTACCAATCTTCTCCAATATCTTGAATGGACCATATTATATTGGTCTTATCTTTTTACCTTCACCTTTATTTTTATATTTGCTGATATGTAACCATACTTGATCACCGGCTTCAAATTGATCATCAACCCGATGTTTTTCGTGCCTTGCCTTGTACTTGGATCTTCTCTTCTCCAATTTTTATTGTACTACTTGATGTACCCGTTGAATCATTTGAATAAACCTTTCAGCTTTATCTGTATCATCATGTCCATCTTCTTTACCTTCTTCTCCAAAATAAAATTCCATAAGTGTCTTAGGAAAGTACCCCAAACATACTTCAAAATGAGTTTTCTAAGTAGATGAATGCATGGCATGATTGTAGGTATTTTATATATAAGGTAATTGTTCATCCCATAATTTAGTATGCTTGTTGCAGTATCCTCAAAGCAGATGTACCACTATTCTATTCACCACCTCTATCTGTCCATCTGTATGTGGATGAAAAGTTGTGCTCTTCTTCAACTTTTCATCCACCTGAAGTGTTGTGACTATTGTATCTTGGTCTATGACTGAAAATATTGTAATGGTTGATGATCAATATGAATTATTGTCTCCTTTCCCATTAAGTAATGCTTCCATTTATTTACACTTTGTACCAACACATACAATTCCTTATCATATGTTGGATATTTAATCACATCTTGAGTGAAAGTCTCATAATTATAACATATAGGTTTACCTCGTTGCATCAAGACTGCGCCCATGGAATATCTTCTTGCATCGGTTTGAATCTCAAATGGCTATTGTAGATATGGTAAAACCAAAACTAGTGTGGTGCTTATCTTTTCTTTCAATGTATCGAAGGATTTGTGTTGCTTGCCTCCCCATTGAAAGGCCTACTTAACACTTGTTAATGCATGTAGAGGTGTTTCTATGTATGAGAAATTAGCAATGAATTTCCTCCACTACTGTATTGCTCCTAAGAATCTCCTGAATTTGGTGGCAGTAGTTGGCTTGGGATATTTTACAATGACTTCTACTTTTGCAGTATCTATTTTTAACTAACTATTCCCTACAATATATCCCAGATAAGCCAGAGAATTTTTTCCAATTTCACATTTAGATAACTTGATATAAAACTTATCCTTCTTCGAGAGTTAAAATATTGTCTTGACATGATTTATATGATCTTCCCATCTTCGACTAAAGATCAATATATCATCTTGATAGATAATAAAAAAATCATCTATGTAGGGTCGGAACACATCATTCATCACTGTCATAAATGTTGTTGGTGCATTACATAACCCAAATGGCATAACCAACCATTCAAACAAGCCTTGATTGGTATTGAAAGTAGTTTTCCATATGTCGCCTTCTGCAATTTTAATATGATGGTAACCACTTCTCAATTCCAACTTAGTGAAATACACATCATTCTTTAACTGATCTAATAGATCATCAATTCTGGGAAGAGGATAACAGTTATTTACTATAATATTGTTCAGGGCTCAAAAATCAATACATATCCTCCACATGCCATCTTTCTTCGGAACTAAAACAATAGGAGAACCACATGGAGAGGATATTGGTCTGATGATTCCTTTATTGAGTAGCTCCTGAACTTGCTTATTTATTTATGCATTCTCGATTACTGGTGACCTATACATTCCAATATTCAAAAGAGGAGCATCTTGCTACAAATATATTTCATGTTCAACCTCTCTTTTTGGAGGAAACCCTATAGTTTCCTGGAACAAATCATCATAATTAGATGTGATGTTGATCAAATCATGTTTATGATTTGGATCACAACCTGATAAAGTATCTGTTATGTCTTATTTTTTTTGTTTGACTATAATAAGAACAAAAGATTTACTTATGGACATGAGTCTCTTCATTTTCCTTGTGCTCACTAAAGAAAAATTAGTTTTGATGCGATGACCTCTGAAAATATATTCAACCTCATCCTTGAAAAGATTATATTTATTCTCTTCTCAGTAGAATACAACCTTCCTATCAAATAGGTATGGACTACCCAAGACAATGTCGCAAAATGTCAAGAGGCACAATATCTAACTTGACCTCGTCAAAGAACTTAGTTGTAATTGCAAACATAATCTTGCACTACTTTGTTACCTACAAATTAGCATCGTCACACACCCAACCTAATGGATATGGTTTTTTGTGAGGTTTCGTCTTCAAACCCAACTTCTTAACAATTACTTCAAATATTAGGTTAACTTGAGATCCATTATCAAATAAAGTATCTACCTTGGTATGATTTACTATAACTCTGACATGAAAAATATCACTTCTCTTCTTTTGATCAATATCACTTTCCATTTTGGCGAATTGAAATGAATAATTTGAATTGATAGTTGATATACTTTTTCTTCCTATGGCCATGATCTTAGATTCATCTTCAGAATCTAACCCTAGACCTTGATGAGTTGATGCAATAATCTTCTACTTCCCTTTATCCTTGAATTTCTTTGGTCATAATTCTGGATGCATCTTGCAACACTATGATTCCTCATGTCCCTTTTTCTTATAGTGGGAACATGTAGGTATTCCCTCAGCTTTCTTCATCGTGGATGATTTCTTACTCTTTCATTTTCCTTTTGGTTTCTTCTCAAACTTGAATGGCTACTTATCTTTGCTCACATGTTTACCCTCACTAGCCTCTCTATGTGTAGCTTGTATTGACACCTTATCAATGTTAGTAGGGATAAATCTTAGAATAGTGTGGTGAAGATACGAGTGCATGCCACCAATATAGTTCAAAAGATTTTCGTCAGAATATAATGGAATTCCTAGTGATAATACCTTATTTTTCAATTCCAGTGTATATACCTGAATGCTTTGGCCTTTACCCTATCTTAGATCCTACCACTCGATCATTGTCATTTGTGTATGTGCCAATGGATATAATTGTTTCCTTATAGCCTTAGTAAACTTATCCCAGGAAGATATTACTTTACCCTTTTGAACAACATCAACATGCATCTTACTCTCCCACCATATTAAGGCAGTGCCACTTAGTCGAAGAGAAATTAATTATATCCTTGCAGCCTCATCCATAGTCTTTTGAACCCTGCAATATACCTCTATCTTATTGGTCCAGTTGTCCAATTTCTCGGCATTCAATTCCCCATCATAGGTCAAAAATTAGAACTTAACATCCAATTTTAGTAATGGCAGGTTATGCTCAGACTTATTACACGATTTCTTTCATCGAGAAGAATGTTTACTCGATTCAGAAGAAACTGATGATGAGGAGGAGGATCATGAAGGGGGATTTGAAGGTCCACCACCTTCATCTCCTCCTTCTTCTTTTACCGAAGATTCTTTGCTTACAGGATTTTGAATTCTTCATTCTAACTCATCTATTGTTTCTTTCATTGATTGAAGCGTAGCTCTGATGTAACATCCCAGTTTTAACCCTTATGAACTATAATGTATTATGTAATTGTGACTTAGGCTAGTGAGCCGGTAAAGTCAAAAAGGGGCCAGAGTGCCTGGGAAATGTAATACTTCATATATATTAATAAAAATACACCACTGGCTGCAAGACATACAAGGAAAAAAGAGATAGGGCTACGATTCCACGAGAGAGAGGGATTGAGGGGCTAAGTCTTTTTATTATTATTTATTTACCCATAATTTATTTTATGGAGAAAAGTGGTTACATAAGATTCTTGGGGGAGGCCATGTGGTTCTTGGTTCTTGTGATTATATAAACATTCCTTGGGGTTTGCTTGGGTTTGCTTCTTCTTGATCCCTGATGTGATACTTCTCCCTTATTCTTCTTCCTCTTCACTCACTACTCCTAGTTCGTGTGTTCTTGGGCTGAGCATGGAAATGAATGGCAGGAAGAGGAGAGCCATCGTTGAATGGTTGTAGTGATTTATTGATCATTCCAGGAGGGAATGGATGCCTGTTTGCATGAGCTTGATGGCAATTTTGATGGAACTGTCCATAGATGAGAGTCCTTGGAGTTTCCAGTAGGGATATTTACTTACCAGTAGAACTGGAGCCCTATAGAGAAATGGAATAGCCTTAGGGACTACATGGCAGAGAAAGTTGTTCATTTATTTGGGTTGTGCAGGCTGAGGGGGAAAGAGAGTTGGAAATTAGGATTTTTTATGAGGTAGGTAAACCTAGAGATACTTAGCCAATTGTTGTGTGTTTAGACTTAGCCTAGGACCCGTCCTTGTGGATTAATAGCCCTGGCTTGGGGGTGACCTATTGTTGAGAGTAAATGAACAATAGTGTATATGGTTGGGAGGAACGCCCTTTGTCTGCAGCCAGTTGGTGAATGTTTACTTGCAAAGATAAGTGCTCCTTGTGTTTTCTGTGTAATGTTTATTTCTGCTTTGTATTTAATTATCTCCGATATATGTATTTTTTATGTGCGTGTCTGCTAGCTATTTGTTGTGCATGGCATGTTGTTTATCTCTTTTATGTTGTGGCATGGATATTGATTAATGCATGTGGTTCTTTCATGATTTTTTTGGATTAAATGTTGTTAGAATTCAAGATCCGTTTAGAGAATTGAGTCTTGGGACTGTAGCGTGCCTCGCCTGCCGGTGGTTGGGTGTGTTGTAGTCGGATTAAGTGGCATAGCCTGGCCTATTGGTGGTTGAGTATGTTACAGATTGGTATCTGTTAAGAACTAAACATCAATATAGCATAGAAAAACCTCAAGAAAAGTACTCAACGCCTTGAAAAAGAGATAATTTTAGATAATAAGCCTCTTCGAGGGGGCAACCTCCTTTTACCCCACTTAAATGTTCAAGTACAAGATGATTCAAAATGAA
>SNQJ01S0059133.1:48636-72908 GCA_010110895.2 Picea sitchensis | reverse complement strand
CCGACATAAATAAAATAACATTACTAATCTAATATGCCCCAATTAAGGGGTAATAAATAACATTACTAATCTAATATGCCCCAATTAAGGGGTAATGAGCCAATATTAGGGCTTAACAGTATCATATCTTCTGGTTGAAACACTAGGCCGGTATGGTCCAGGTCTGTTGGTCAGAGTCTCGTGGTTGAGATCAAATTATGACCTTGAAGTTGAAAATCTAATGAGGAATGACATTGCAGATTCTATGTAGAAGCTAGAACGTCAGATATCCTTTGTAAGGGATCAAAGGATCATGACTGTCCCTTTTGAATTCGAGAGAGATCACCACTATGGGATCAAGAGAGATCTAGATCATTGGATCGGAGGGCCGATGAGTAGGATTCATCCGATGAAGGAAAAACCAGAAGTTGGGAAAGGTTAAATCCCAGTCGTTAGATCTAGATTGTTGGTTGTTAGTTGTTAATTGAGGTGAAGCATGAAGGGTAATACTTCGTTGCTTCGGCGATCTTGGTAGGCATGCAAACCTTGAATTGTCGAAGGCCGGAGTCCTGAATTCTTGTCAACCGTTAGATGGAGCGGTGGATTTCGGGAGTGTTTAGGACCATCAAATATAGCAAGTATTCAGGAGTATGAGAGTCGTCTGAAGCGAGAAACCCTGAATCCGAAGCCAGATTTAATCGCAGTCGTTGGTTGTGGGAGGAGTGTGAGACTTTGATTTCAGTTTGACGTTTGACTATCTGAGAGGTAGAAGGTGTTGGAATCAATAAAATTTCAAAGCCCAGAGATCAGAGTCTCGAATTCGATTGATGATGTGGCTTATGCCACATGGTAGGGGTGTCGTGTGGGGACACATGTCCTCTAGTTTTGGTACCTTTTGTACCCTGATCTGTTCATTTTTTAGTGACATGTGGCACATGTGCCACAGGTCCACATCACCCTGGGTGATGTCAACGTGCCATGTCAGCTTCAAGATTAGGTGAATTTGGGTGTTTCCAGGTTTCTACTAGTGAGATGTGTTGAAGCTCGAAGTCGCGAAGGCATGCATGTTGTCGATTTAGGATCCCTTCAGGACCTTTCTCAATTTTTGGATCAAGCAGTGGAAGGACAGGGTAAGCACTTCGGTGAATTGTCACTCTAGGGGAGTTGAGCAGTGCGGGAACAGAATGTCCCAGACCCACGGAGCATCAAATTAATAGAGGACCATCTGTCCCAACACTTGATTAATACATAGTCGTGGATCTTATTGAAGCCTCCAAATGCGGGCGGATCGTCAATTCAACGGGAGATTAAATATCGATCGTCCATTTTTTCTAGTGGAATAATTAAAGGCTTTGGAAAAGTGTAACTACAGGAGAAAAAAAAAATTGACAAAGGAAAACAACCGAAGGCCGAAGTCTAGAGCACTTGGTCCCAACATCGGTCCCATGCGAAGGTAAAAAGGGTCTGGGATCTACCAACCCTCAGACTTGGTGTTCGCAAGATCCTGTGTAAAAAAACACAGAGTGGGGTGCTAAAGGGTGATTAATCCCATGGTTTCGAGCCGTAGTCACATGGACGTGGTGTGAAGGAAGCGCCTTTGCAGTTTTTTATTTTTTGTATCAACTAAATGGGATAAAAGTGGTTTTTCAGAGAGCCCTAACTTTCAACTGTGATATTCGATTGGGGAAAGAGGACAATCATTGGAAAGCTGATTCAGAGGAGAATGGTCTGGAATCATTCTATGTTATATAATTGTTATAATTGATATAATTTTATTCATGAATTAAGCAGAAAAAAGGTACCTGTAAATTTAATTGACGATTTTGTATAATATGTATAATTATAACTAGATGATTGCTTGTAGGTTTGGCAGGATTAGAGGTATAACCAGATCAATTCAAGAACAAGATCAAATATTAGAGTCATGGAAGCATGAAAAAGCTTACACAGTATGGATAAGGTACTACAAAAGAAAGAATCCTCACATAGGATATGAAGCTAGCAGGTTACAATTTTTATTGAAGTAAGGATCCATAGCCTTGAAGGTAGAAATGTATAGGCAGTTGCAAAGCTTAAGTGTGAAAGAAATCCACTTATGATATCAAAGTTCACAGTGGAAGAAGAATGCCAATGCAAAGGAATTGGAATGCTCTCTCACTTGAAAAGTGTCACTGAATGAAAATGGACTTCCATTGGGGAATGGTATTAAGTGTGAAAGGTGTGGTTTCACAAGGAAATGTTAACGAAGTAACCTAATGAATAACTAGGAGTAAGAGTATTTGATTCAATAATGTTGTAGTAGAATGATGGAATGTTTGAGCTACTTCATTCCAGGGTACTGGAATGTCTCATAAAGGTAAGTTGGGCATGACTACCCAAGGGGAGTTGTCGCAATTTGAGTACACTTGTTGGATTGCAGAATGACCAAGTGGAACTTGGCTGGAAAGTGTTCATACCAAGGAAACATAGTGCAGATGAACAAAATGGGAGCACGCAAGGAAGCAATGATCTGAAGGAATTCAAGGAGAACCAACTACAATAGAAATAGATAAATAAATAAGTGAATTAAAACGGAAATGCACTAGAGTGCATGAGGCATACAATGAAGTTAAATTGCATATGCATTAGTAGGCATGCTGACAGTGAATTCTTGGTGCATATGGAGGAGTAATTTTGCATATGTACATGCTTGGATATGCATATAACATGCTTGTGAACTTATAATAGTCTATTATTATGAAATAATGTTTGAGTATGACTAATGATGGATTATGTATTCAAGAAAAATGATATAGCAGGGTTAAAGACGTGGATGTTGTTGTTTCTTATGATTTCCATCTAGGTGAAGACCCATGAGGGTGGCAGGAATGGTGATCAAAATGATGAAGGATGAATTCTGTGAGATTCTACAAATATCAGTTGGTCAGATAGCAAAAAGTAGGTTGATAACAACTAGGCAAGTATGAATTTATTTTTTGTTGATGCATACATGTTGAAGGGGATTGAGGTAAGAATTCCCTCAGCTAATTTCAATATTTAAATTGATACGTAATGGCCAAAGACCTAGAGTATGCAAATTTTGTTGATTCTAGAATGCATTTAGATAAAATGTTGGTTACATATTATGTTATGATTGGTTATGGGATCATAATCGGGTTAATTCAGGAGACATACTCCTTCTATACCAATGAATATCCATAGAGCTAGTCATGTGTGAGACCATAATATGGTTGGATATGGAAGGGCTATAACACTATGTGAATGCTCAATGGTATCTATTGTATATCTGATGTTTGGATTGCAACCTCTTTTCCAACACTGAAGAGAACTTAAGGATTATATTATTGGTGTTGTGTTTGGGTGGAAAAGGAAGGTAACCAAATAGTTAGGCAAGAAGAAGGAAGTGTGTGGATTATGTGTTGGTTCATTGGCCAGACCTTCCAACTCATCATGGTGGAATGAATGACATATTTATGTGGTATTATGTAGTCAATGCATGGATGCACTATGTAGATGTGGCCATGGGTATTGGCACATTGATTGTCATTTTAATTAATAACAAATTGTTGCATTATGAAAATTATGTGGTATTGAAAAGACGTAATGATGGATAGATGCATTATATTTAATATGAATACTAGCTAAAGGTGATTGGATTGTTGTTGTTACAATTTCAAGATCAGTTTTGGAGCTATTAAAAATGTTATAAGTGGAATTATTGAATGCATTTTGGTGAATGTGTGAATATATTATATAACATATAAATGNGTATGAATTTATTTTTTGTTGATGCATACATGTTGAAGGGGATTGAGGTAAGAATTCCCTCAGCTAATTTCAATATTTAAATTGATACGTAATGGCCAAAGACCTAGAGTATGCAAATTTTGTTGATTCTAGAATGCATTTAGATAAAATGTTGGTTACATATTATGTTATGATTGGTTATGGGATCATAATCGGGTTAATTCAGGAGACATACTCCTTCTATACCAATGAATATCCATAGAGCTAGTCATGTGTGAGACCATAATATGGTTGGATATGGAAGGGCTATAACACTATGTGAATGCTCAATGGTATCTATTGTATATCTGATGTTTGGATTGCAACCTCTTTTCCAACACTGAAGAGAACTTAAGGATTATATTATTGGTGTTGTGTTTGGGTGGAAAAGGAAGGTAACCAAATAGTTAGGCAAGAAGAAGGAAGTGTGTGGATTATGTGTTGGTTCATTGGCCAGACCTTCCAACTCATCATGGTGGAATGAATGACATATTTATGTGGTATTATGTAGTCAATGCATGGATGCACTATGTAGATGTGGCCATGGGTATTGGCACATTGATTGTCATTTTAATTAATAACAAATTGTTGCATTATGAAAATTATGTGGTATTGAAAAGACGTAATGATGGATAGATGCATTATATTTAATATGAATACTAGCTAAAGGTGATTGGATTGTTGTTGTTACAATTTCAAGATCAGTTTTGGAGCTATTAAAAATGTTATAAGTGGAATTATTGAATGCATTTTGGTGAATGTGTGAATATATTATATAACATATAAATGATTATGCTAACAACTGAAATGATGTGAGTATTGCTAACTCATGAAGTTGAAAACACTTCAGGAACTGTTAGATATTACAACAAGAAAGTTGCAGGTTAAAAAAGCTACATAATGATAAATTATAGGAAATCTCCGTTGGGGGGACAAAGTGATAAAAATATTTATAGATAGAAGAAAGAAAATATTCGTTGATAATACATGAGTATGTAATGATGAGATCATTCCAATTGATAGTTTGATCGATGGAAGTAAATGAATAGTAGTAGCAAACAATTCTGAGATCACTTGTTTCCATGAATATATATATATATAGCTTGTACCTGAGATATTGACAATTTGTTTGGCTGAGGAATGTTGAAATTGCAAGAAGAAAGGGTCTTGAATATGGAAGTATTGCAAGTCCATAAAGGAGACCATTGCCTATTGCTGCAAGAGAAAAATTATTATGAGTAGAATCTCATGTCTGGAAGTTTTGTTTTTCCTATATGAAACAGTTTTGGGAATTATAATTTAATAAATTACCAATAAATTGTTTTGGCTGAATGTAAATCAAGGAAACTACAGGTAGGATGGTCTTGAAAGCTCATGCTTGGAAAAAAAAAAATTCCTGTATAAAACATACTTGACATTTATGATTGAAATTATTATAATACAAATACTTGACATTTGTATTTTTTATAATACAAATAAGATGTTGTCTATGGAAGTTGGAAGCTCACGAAAAGAACACCAGAAGGAAATCAAGCTCAATGACAAGGGAATAGAATGAAGAAAGTCCAATGGACTTGTTGTCGTTGGAGTTCTGGAAGCCACAACTCTGAAACTTTGTGGTAGAGTGCACTGGAGCCCTGGAGAGAAGTGGAATAGCTTGAGGGACTGCAAGGCAGAGAAAGGGGTTCATTTCTTTGGGTTGTGCAGGGTTGAGAGGGAAGGAGATCTTGTTGGTTGGAACTGCTGCTAGAGATATAAATTTTGGAAATCATTATACATGTTTTGGTAAAGAATGCCTATGTATACATGTTTAATTTTTGGCTAGAGTGCCTATGTATATAAGAGTTGGCTATAATTCCTATGTGGATTAAGGCCAAAGAGCCTAGATTTGTAATGTTAATAACATTGGAATGTTGTTGTGCACTAAGGACAGTGCCAAAATAAGGGGAGGGGATATAACATCCTAGTTTTAACCCTTATGAACTATAATGTATTATGTAATTGTGACTTAGGCTGGTGAGCCGATAAAGTCAAAAAGGGGCCAGAGTGTCTGGGAAATGTAATACTTCATATATATAAATAAAAATACATCGATGGTTGCAAGACGAACAAGGACAAAAGAGATATGGGGCTATGATTCCACGAGAGAGGGGGCTTGAGGGGCTAAATCTTTTTATTATTATTTATTTACCCACAATTTATTTTATGGAGAAAAGTGGTTACATAAGCTTCTTGGGGGAGGCCATGTGGTTCTTGGTTCTTGTGATTATATAAACATTCCCTGGGGGATGCTTGGGTTTTCTTCTTCTTGTTCCTCGATGTGATTCTTCTCCCTTGTTATTCTTCCTCTTCACTCACTACTGCTAGTTCATGTGATCTTGGGCTGAGCATGGAAATGAATGGAAAGAAGAGGAGAGCCTTCATTGAATGGATGTAGTGATTTACTGATAATTCTAGGAGGGAATGGATGACTATGTGCATGAGCTTGATGGTAGTTCAAATGGAACTGTCCACAACTGAGAGTCCTTGGAGTTTCCATTAGGGATATTTCCTGACCAGTAGCACTGGAGGCCTGGAGAGAAATGGAACAACCTCAGGGACTGCATGGCAGAGAAAGGTGTTCATTTCTTTGGGTGGTGCAGGATGAGGGGGAAAGAGAGCTGGAAATTAGGATTTGTTGTGAGGTTGGGAAACCTGAGAGCTACTTAGCCAGCTGTTGTGTGTTTAGACTTGGCCTAAGACCCGTCCTTGTGGATTCATAGCCTTGGCTTGGGGGTGACATGTTGTTGAGAGTAAATGAACAATAATGTATATGGTTGGGAGGAACGTCCTTGGTATGCATCCAGTTGATGAATGTTTACTTGAAAAGATAAGTGCTCTTTGGGTTTTTTGTGTAATGTTTATTTCCGTTGTGTATTTAATTATCTATTATATATGTATTTTTAATGTGCCTATATGCTGGATATTTGTTGTGCATGGCACGTTTTTATATATTTTATGTTGTGGAATGGATCTTGATTAATGCATGTGGTTCTTTCATGCTTTTTTTCGGATTAAATGTTGTTAGAATTCGAGATCCGTTCAAAGAATTGAGTCTTGGGACTGCAATGTGCCCCGCCTGTTGGTGGTTGGGTGTGTTGCAGCCGGATTAAGTGGTGTATCTCGGTCTGTGGGTGGATGGGTATGCTACATATGATCTCTTCATGACTCATGGGATGATCTTCTTCTTTTCATTTTTTAGAATCCATATTATGTCTTTGGAATCTCTTTTCAATTTCTGACTTATAACTTGCAAGTTTCCTTTACCAAGTTGTCTTTTGGCTCTTGTAAGTATTCACTTTCAAACACTTTCCAAACCTGCTCTGATACCAACTTGATCCGAAAAATCCTTAGATTCTCATTAATATTTTATTACGTAAAAACATCTACTTGATCCTTGAAATAAAATGATCGCTTGACTCTCTGCAAATTACATGTGAAGAACTTATCTAACCAAATCCACTTTAATGATCAAATAACTTGCAAAATAATTGATCTTGAAATGAACAATAATAATGAAATCGCATACACAAGTTGGAAAAAAAAAATGGAGTTCACCCAATTTGGGCTACCACTCTAGGTATGCTTCCAACAGAGACCTTCTTTTGTTAATGCTCAAATACTTTCATTTTACAATGACCTTTTTACATGTTTCTCAAATGAAAAAATGGAGTGCACCGTTGGATTCCTGGCGAAAAATCATACAAAATGAGTATAAAATTCTCAAAATTCCATCAAGGTACCATTCGGCATGCTTTACGATGTAGCCTCACAAGTTTGGTACCCTTGGGCATGAGTTACGAGACTAAACTATGCATTAATGGAGTCCTAGCCTAGGTCTTTGTTCCTTTTAAATAGGGCATGGGCCCTTAAACAAATCCCAAATTTCATGGTAGGATTTAACTATAGGTTAGTCAGTTTGTTTTAACAAACCATATGTATGGTTCATTGGTTAGAACCATAGCATATAAAGTGTTAGTTCATGGGTTCTATTCCCCGTGACCCTTGGCATATTTTGTGGTTTGTTTTTATATGGTTACAACCATAAGTAATATGGTTATGGTGGAATATATTTGTTAACATCCCTGCGAATTGTGGCATTGGTCGTATGAAATAACTTGATAACCACAAGATAGGGTCAAGGGCTTAGGCCCTTAGCCCTTTAGCCACCCAATTGAACTTTAACATTAATTCAAATATATTACTTGTCATTGATCTATTGAGTCTCATTGTAGGGCACATTGGTAGTGGGGGATATGTTAAGTCTTTTGGAAGTTATGGAGGTCATGGGTTTGACCCCCGTCTACTCCATATATTTTACATAATCCTAACCATTATAGGACAATGGGAGGTCGCCACATGGCGGCCTCTCATTGTCTTAACCTTACCACTTGTTAACCTATAATTGGACCACTTGGATGGTACCTTTCTCAACCAACTGCCAATAATCATGTGCCAGGTGTCACCCTTACAGTGGTCACACGTGTCACCCTATTGATGTCATCACCTATCATGATGGCATCATCTTTAACTTTGACCTTTGAATTTTTACTAGGTTTGATTGAACTTTGACCTCTCATAACTTTTGCATATGAACTCTGCTTGAGGAGAAATTTGCACCGTTGGAAAGATATCGTCGATCTCTACACATTAATGGTGGTTTCAAGAGAATTTGGTATTGTTGAATTTTGAACATTAATGAACCATTCTAGACCTCTGTGGATGTTCCAAACCTTTCTGGACCTCTATGAGAATTCTCAGATCCTCCTAGATCAAATTTTCACATCGACACCCAAATCCAACATGACCCCATCCATTTCATAACTATTAAGTTCAGTGGTCATCTTGAACTCTCTTCTTGTGTGATTTTTCTTACTCAACTAGCACATATCCTTTTCTAGTAGGGGGTATGATATATCTCTCTGTGTCCCTTCTTCCCCCATGCAGGTTGCTAACATCTTCTTCAAGTTTTTCAAAACATCAGGGTCTCTTTACAATCTCAAACAACAATGCAAGAAGTACCTGGTCCTCGGGTTTTTTTTTGTGACCCAAGTTTCACAGTTCTTCTTCTCACTCAATGCACTTCAGCTTCTCATGTACATGTTCCTCTATTGTATTATGTTCAATGCATCACAATTCCTTCTGTTTGTGCACTTCTTCTAGAGACCTCTACATCGTCTATTCTAGTTCTTCGTGCACATGAACTTCCTCCAATGACCTTTGTGTGGCTCACTACATTTATTTGTGGGAGAGAGCCTCTTCCAAAAACCTCTATGTCACTCATTTTACTTCCTCATGGATCCGGGCCTCCTCAAGTGATCTTTGTGTCACTCGTTTCAGCTCTTATCATGATTTTTCTTCCTTTATGACCCTCTGCACATCGTGTATAAATTGTTTCTACTGAGCAACATCAAACTTAGGAGGGGGTTGTTTCACCTTTCTTATCTTCCCCTTTGACCTTTCACCCAATATTTAACCATGCTCGAAGTTCATTCTCTTCTTTACTCTGCCTCGAGTTATCACTTGTACATCAACTTTTTCATCATTTTTTTGGTTCTCGCACGGCTCTGTAGTCACCATGTTGAAATGTGCCTTCTTCTCTTCCCACTTCTTCAGTAATTCGGGATAATTGTGTGTAACATGCTCAGGGTTGTAGAAGTACCCACAGAAAGAACAGTTTTTGGTACAAAATATTGACATATGGCTTATCTCTCCATAATTAAAGAAAGTTGGGGGTCTACCTCCCCCTCTTCCATATCCTCGCTTGTGACCACATCCATATCCGCCTCTAGGACCTCCTTGATATCCACCTCTCCCAGCACCACCATGGTCACCACCATTTTGTTCCTCTTGAACCTGAAATACATCATGGGTATGGTCTTGCATCAGCTAGAGTGACCGACAATCGTCCACATCATGTCTCATGGACTTGTATAATTCATATAAGGGAGTATGATGTGTTTTATAATATTTTTCCAAAGTTGGGAAACAAGGTGATATATGGCCCCAATTCCTGTAAGTTTTGCACCACTTCACCTGAGATCCAACCAGAAATGGACTCAATGCACCTGTTTCCATATAGTTTCACAGTGTAGGACATCCATATCTACGATGCCCCTCCATATGTTCTCGTACACAACTTTTCTCTTTTCCATATCTTGCAATTGCATCATCAAATTGGATAGATGAGATTGTACCTATGCCAAACTTGTTGATGTCTCTGCTCCTCCTCGTGTAGCCTACAATCACATCACAATCTCCATCACCTCTGCATGGGTAGTCACCTTATGATAGGTAAGAGGGACTCGAATATGGGGAAGAAACCCTAAAATGAACCATTCTCTATGTTTCACGTCCTAGATTTGGATTGTCAGCCTATCCAACAACATATTGAACCATTGTTCATAATCCCACATGGTTTTTTCTTAATCTCCTTAATCTTTGTAATGCATGGAGACTCTGACTTAGGATTTTGGAATTCCTTAAGAAGATATTTGTACTTCCTATACCACGTCAGGGCTCTGTCCTTGAATGTGGTCTCCAGCTACAAAATCTTTGATGCCTCATATGTGATCCTCTTCATAGACATGGAAAATTTTAGGGGCTAAATTTTTCCCATGGGATAATTTTCCCTACTTTTTCCCCCAAAAAATTCACCAATTTCCATTTTTTATAAGCAAAATTCGCCCAAAATCTATAGAATAAAATTATTTTACAATGAAAATAGCCAAAATTTTATATAAATTGTATAAAATCCTTAGAAATTTGAATATTTTAACAAAAATATCGCCAAACATTTTATAGTTTTCATATTAAGGAATATTAATATTCACCAAGGTTTCTACATTCTAAGATAACTTTCCATCCTTAAATCATCCATGTTCACATACCATATTTCCTCACATGTAAACCATTTTTTCTCTGCATCATCTCTACCTTTCCAATGGAATAGGAATAACCTTAATGTACTATCTTGTTTCTCCATCCTCAATCTTGAATTCTATCCTCCTAATTGACCATTGGGTATCTAGGATCTTGGTACTGATACTCTTCTTGGAGAATTACCATTGACTTTGTCTTCTTCTTCACTTGTTGCTTCTCTCCTTTATTTTCCTACTCTTGCTTCTACTCCAATCACCTTGTTGTTTGTTGTTATTATTCTTGTCTAAAAATTCATAAGGGGGTGGTTCAAAGGGGGCATAAATCCATCTTCTTCTAACCTTTATTGTGAGGAAATCCAGAGAGTTTCCTACTTGCAGTTGCGAAAGACCATCCACTATTGCTAACTCTTCTCCCCCACCACTAGAGGATCCTCCATCTTCTTTTTCTAATTTTGTTCCTTTTCAATGTGCCTCATCATCCTCTAAAGATGTGGAACTCTACAACATCCAAGGGGTTCATAATTCATATATTGGACCCCTACTACCACTACTACTGGTATCTCCACTGGAAACCCTACTCTCAATGTCATGCCTCTTCATGGTCCTATCCTCATATGTGCTCCTCTCTGGTACAACACATTCTTCCACTCTTCCTCTTGGTTTCATATCCTTCCTCTTTATTCTAGGCCCGACCCCTTTTCACTCACCCCTTTCTAGCTTCCTTTCACTTCTTTGTTCCACTCTCCTCCTCGAGTCAACTCTTCTTGTGTACCTTTTGGCTCTCTCTCTCCTCTACTCTTTTGGATCCATCCTATTCCTCAACTCATCTAAACAACTTTTGTATCCTCCGAAATGGATACATCTCCTCTCTCTCTCTTCCTTGTATTTTCATCCCCCCCAATGCTAGGGGAGTCTACTCATCCACCGTATTAGGCTCCATGTGAAACATCCCCTTCTTTACAAACAATTTTTTTATCGAGAGTGTGATGTATTCTAGAATCCTTCTCCTAGGACCTTTCGTGAACTTTCATTCAGCCTCATTGAAAGAATCAGTGTACTCAATAGAAAAATCAATTATATACCCTTCCTTCACCCGAGAAAACTAGAAACCGATGGATTGATCCCACTTGTTATCCAATGCCTTTAGCATATCAATCATGACTTGATTCTAGAAAAATGGTTTGTGCGGCCTCTGAGTAGTATTAGTAGAATTTTTCCTCTTCAATCATTCTTACAATAGACAAGGAAATTCAAAAAATAAAATTGCATGTGTATCACAATGGAAATATATGTCTTTCCGTCACTTCACATTGGTATTTATACCTTGAGTTTTCCACCGAGAAAACTTATCTTCCTTTTCAGTCAACCAATCTTGAATTTCTTCCCGAGATGGATACCACCTCATTATTTGGCTTCATCATTCAATTCAAAACATTCAAGTCTCGACAACAGAACTGTTTGTTGGATCGCTCGCATTTTCATGCATCCTTCTTAGCGTTGGGGGGTTGAGGACCCAGGGTTCATCCAAAGTTGACCAACAAAAACCCAAAAGCATCGACATATCAATCTTCAACCAAAGGCTGAAGAAGGTCTCACTCGAGATTCTATGAGAATTATAGAGACCGTCTAGTCTTGTGTTGGTGATGAAGGACTAATTACACAGAAATCCATCTGGGTTGGAATTCAAACAATTCATTGCAAACTACTTAAAAAATAACAATATACAACAATATCACACACATGCAATTGAAATATGAGAAATGCATCATATGTCCAGAATCAATGCACCTTTATTATCTTCATTCAACCATCACAAACATACATTAATAAACTCATCAATTGACATCAATAGATCTATTCTCTCTTATATATTTTCCCAACGTTAAATTACATAGTTCCATGCGATTTATTTTAGACTCTGCATATATGAAAGACTTAGAATTAAAACCAGAGACATTACAAACATAGGATGAAATAAATCTCAAAGACTTGGACTAACAACAATACCCACAACTATCAACACCCAACAATAACAACAATTGACTAACTCTATGGAGATCTATCACTTTCAGTTTTTCCTCGCTCACTCCTCTCACTACCAGTCTCACACACTTCTATCACCCACATGCATTCCACATAGCCTCTTTGGAATCATGGCAATCTCAACTACCTTTCCATCTCATATTCTTACTACCCCACATTCCATCATGCTGCCTGTAGTAATTAGTCGAGGAGATTTCCTGAATATGTTTTTCTTGATTCCAGCATGCATGTGATGTCTTCTTAATTTCTGGCATGCATCACAAAATTCAGAATGTCGTGCATTGGAAGAAATTGAACTGGTGTGCATTAAAAAAACTTGATCTCGCATGTGCCTCATGTCACCCATCATGCACCTTCTTGAGTGAATGAGAAAATGGAATAGGTGTGCACAACTTCATTTTTGTGCACACGCGATATTTACCCAAACATTTGGGTGCCAACAGTGGTACCTATCACTTATAAGAATTTTTTTTCCGTGGTCCCACCCAACCCTCTTGAAACCCTTATTTGGAACCTATCCCACTGGATTCCTCTCTTCACCCTAATCATAGTAATATCTATCACTTATAAGACTTTTTTTTCTATGGTCCCACATACCCACCCACTTCTTGTCTGCCTACCTCCCAAATGGCCCACACCCACAACCAAGCATTTCACACCACTATCGAGGCCTTGGAAATCGACATTGTCCAAAACAAGACTGGCATCCAGAACATCAATTCCAATATTTCTACCCTTAACTCCACTAATTACAACCTCTCTATAGAGATGAAAGAAGTGAAACAATCCATGAACACCCTTTCTAAAGAGATGAAAAACTTCATGAGTCAATTCTAAGGCCCTAACTGCTCTCAACAACATTCCTACTAAGATGACACTGAAACATCCCTTTCCATAGCCTTTCATTCCAACCACCTTCATCATGAACTGCATCTTCCCAAAGTTGAGGTGAACAAATTTGATGGATTGGATCGCATGGGTTGGGTCACTCAAATGGAACAATATTTATCCTTGCATGGAATTACTCATGAATTGACCAAACTTCATATCAATTTCCTTTATTTGGATCCTAAATGATGGAAATGGTGGAAAAGGGGAAAAAAATCGCGTCGAGGGTATATTGCATGGACTTAGTTTATTGCAAACCTGTATGGACACTTTGACACTGACACACATCATTTGGGACATTTGACCAAGCGTAAATAATCAGTTACAGTGGAAGAATATATAACATATTTTGAGAAATTGGCTTTCCAAATGGATGGCATGACATACACCTTTTTCAAGGAATGCTTTATTGGTGTCTTGAAGGATGATATCTGAGCCCACATCCCAATGGCTCGCCCCTTAACTTCTCTTGAAGATACTCACCATGCCAAGGAAGAACAACGGGTAGTTTCTTCCCAAAATAGAAAACCCTCATTTATTCATTGTCCCTAGAACACCACTCCCACACCTCATTCCTCCCCTCTTAAGGTCCACAAATTAACCAGAGAAGAAATGGTTGAATGCCAATTGAAGGGTCTTTTCTATAACTATGATGAAAAATACTATCTGGGACACAAGTCTAAGGAGAAAAATATTTTTATGGTAATTTTTGAGGATGTTGTTGAAGAGGATGTCAATGATTCCCCTCCTTAAGATCTTCCTCAATAAGATGATCATACCCTACCCTATGACCCCCCATAATTTGAACCACTCATATCCCTAAATTCCCTCACTGGTGTATCTACTCCTCAAACCCTTAAATTAATTAGATATATCAAGCATAGGAAATTCATCACCTTAATTGAAAATGAAAACACCCATAATTGTATTCATCACCACATTGCCCAACAGACCATGTGTTATATATGTGTCATCAACAATNTATCTACTCCTCAAACCCTTAAATTAATTAGATATATCAAGCATAGGAAATTCATCACCTTAATTGAAAATGAAAACACCCATAATTGTATTCATCACCACATTGCCCAACAGACCATGTGTTATATATGTGTCATCAACAATTTTCAAATCATGATTTCTCATGGCGGTTCCATGAAATGTGGGTAGCGTTGTGAAAAAGTGGGCCTACAATTTGGTCATTACCACCTGAAATCTTATATGTTTTCTATTGGCATGGGCGGTTGCGGCATTGTCCTCATTGTTGAATGGTTGTGCACACTTGGCCCCATAACCATGCATTTCAATGATTTAACCATGTTCTTCCAACAAGATGGATAACAATATCAATTCCAAGGCATCACGACAGACTCTCTTGAGATCATTAGTTCCCATAGAATGGAGAAACTACTCAAAAAAGGTCACTCTGCCACTATTGCACACATCCATGTCATTCAAGCCATTGAAACCCCTTCCCCTACTATTCATCTTGACATCCAATCTCTTCTCTAAAAACACCATTCTATTTTTTACAACCCACAAGGACTTCCCCCTTACTGTGGTTCCCATGATCATTTCATTCCCCTTGTCCCTGGAAATCTTCCTCCCAATTCTCATCCTTCTTGTCGCCCCTTTTCCCAAAATAATGAAATTGGGAAAATTGTTCAAGAATTTCTAGCAGCAGATGTTATCCATCCTAGTACTATCCCTTATTCTTCTCATGTTTTCATGGTACTCAAGAAAGAAGACACATGGTGCATGTGCCCTGATTTTAGAGCCCTTAACAAAATTACCATTAAATATAAATTATCCATTCCTATCATTGATGACATTTTGGATCAATTGAGTGGTGCTCAGTTATTTACCAAACTTGATCTATGATCTGGATACCACTAGATACATATAAAATAGGCTAATATTCCCAAAACTTCCTTTTGAACTCATGAGGGCCATTATGATTTCTTGGTCATGAGTTATTGGTCCTTCTTTATCAATACATTGGCTTCCTGGATCCCTTTACTTTGTGTCACTAAATATGGAATCAAATATATAACAAAACTTAGCATTTGTCATCCATGGAATTTGGATCCCTTATGAACAGACCTTCCATAACAATCTCTTTGAGTGTCCCTACCCATAATCACTACTACCTCATTAGTAAGTACTCAACCATTTTTTTATTTCCCTGCTTTTGCACATTCAATTGTGCCTCCACATCACTGTCAAGGAACCATCATGAAATATATGTATCCTTCACTGCTCCTTATTTATATCTGGCACAAACTTCTATCAACTGGAACTCTTTTTCCAAAAGTAAGAATCGTTTGGAAATATTCCACATTTAGTAATTGCCTTACTCATTGATCCTAGATGTCTTGTTCTTGCAAATTTTTGAATTAATTAGATTCATGTTTAGAAATATTGAAACTTACATCATGTTTCCCTCATAATTTCCTTTCCAATTACTACTCCCTTTCTCAATTATGAGCTATGGGTAGAAATTTAGTCTTCTAAAGTTGCCACTTTTTCCCAATTTTGAGTTTTCTTCATTGGTGCAATTTATCCAGGAGGCCATCTTTTGCCACATGTAGAAAAGGCGATATGTTAGGAACCAAGAAAACTATTGTATCTAGAACTAATAATTCTAATTATGGTGAATCCAAAACAACTCTCAAGTTTTTGATCTGATGCTTCAATCAAATTCTGTAGCAATATGGAAATTTGTCAACTTTGTCATTTTTCACTTTTTTCCAGACTTTGGAATATTTTAGCCAAACCGGTTATCTCCCAAACTGAGTAGTTCAAGAAAAAATTCACTAAGAAAACATTTTATGGATGGATGTGAAGGTAAAATGTCAAAGAAATAAAATTTTCCAATTTTGTAATTTGGGGTCCCTTTTCATCTGAAAATCCCAAACATCCCCAAAACGTGGCCCGAAATAGTGGATTTTACCCTGTTTTGGCATCTCCACTCCAAAATCCCTAGAATTTGGGAAATTCCTTCACTAGGAATTTTCATGTCTTATTTTTAAACACCCTATAAAAATATCATTAGTAACAAGGCCCCTTTCATTTAGCACCACCCTACTCTTCAAAAACCTCTAATTTACATTTTTTGGAAAATCAGTGTATAATTGACTAGTGGCCCTCAATGACACTTATGTATCCCTCCTCGGTGAATACATACCCACAAAATTTCATCTAATTATGAGTTATTATTCTCCTTCTATGGACAAAATAAAAATATGGCTCTAAACTAGTTTTTATCTAACATAAGATAACTTTTGTTTATGTGTCACCCTTGCTAACATGGTTGTTAACATGACACATTGGGTCCACTTGGAACCCTAAGGTGATTCCATGTAACTTCCTTAGACACTCTATCCCTTCCTCTTAATCCTCCATAACCTTTCTCCCTCTCTCTCTCTTTCTTTCTCTTTCTCCTTCACCCTCCTCCTCTTTCCTTCCCTTTCCTCTTTCATCCATTATCTTTTCTTTTATTTTCCTTTGGCCCCACTTGGGATTAACAATACATGTTGAATTCTATGAATGGTTGATGGAATAGGAGGGTCACATCCCACAAATTTACCCTAGTGCACATATATCTCAAATCTACAGTTGAGATCTTCTATCAGTTGTTGAGGTGCATTTTACTTAAACAATACAAAGTTAATCATGTGCTTGATCAAACGGTAGAGGACGAAGAAAGATCAATGATGGTAGTGTATTGTGGGATTTTGAGTAGCATGGGATTTGGCTTGATCCCAAATTCCCACAATTTCTTACCATCATGTTTCCACACAACATCTTATAATTTCTTGTGGGGGTTTGAGGAACAACTTCAAAACCATGAATTCAAAGTCTCGCAAGCCACTTATCAAATGTGGCACTGATGTCACCTTTTCACTCGAACCTTTGCCTTTTTCCTCCATGGCCTATACAAAATGTACATGACCCCTATCATATACTATCATGGTAGTACATGTCACCTAACACGTGACCTCTACATCATCATGTACGAAAAAATTCCCAATTTTTAAATTTTACCAATAATTCTTATTTTCAATATTTGATGCATGAGCTGCCATGAAAGCTATAGGTATGTTTTCTTGTCTAATTTCAACCCCACAATTTCCCAATTTCCACCATTACCCAACCTTGTGATTTCCTCTGAGCATAACTTGACATGAATTACTAAGAAATTTGGGGGGTTCCCCAAATTTCACTAATTCTTCCATGGTCAACTATGAAACTACCCAAATTTGATTAAATATGACTTCTTGGGCCCAATTTCTCCTTGAATTCACCCAATTAACTCCAATTAATTATCCCCTCAACAATTTTGGGCATAATTCAATTGGAATTCACCCTAAAATTTGGGGATTTCACCCCATTTCTTCCATGGCCACTCAAAAATTCATAATTGCAGCCAATTTTGGGCATGAAGTCACTCAAATAGAGGTTAAAATTAGGGATTTTAACCCCTAAGCTCAATTTCCTCAAAATTCTGGGAAATTTCTCTAATTTCTCATAGAAATTATTTTATCAAATAATTTGCAGACATCCTCTAAAAATTTTGCCTCTGCAAATTTTCTAGTCTACATTCAAATGTCTAGCCCATATAGTCTAACTGTCATATCTAAGCTCTAATACCAATTTGTAATGTACCCAACCATCCCTTTTCTCGCTGGGATGGTGTGGCACTAGAAATTTTCACCAATTTCCTTTAATTCGCCAACAACTATACCTAGATTATACCATTTTGTGACTCTAGTGCCAATGTATCATTTTGTCCTGCAATATGATAAGAAATAACATGAAATTCATAGGAAAACAATGCAAAATTATAACAGCATATAATTCATTATCATTTACAACATTTTTAACATTAATTTACACAACAATAACACATCATAAAACAATAACCATATCACTTATATTTTAAGAGATAATTTCATCAATTGTATAATGACGTGGGATGTTCCTCCCAACCATAGGCACTGTGCATGAGATATTTCTGCAACAGGCCACCACTGAGATGGGGCTATGAGTCTACAAGGACTAATGAACACTCTCTCAACTCATTTCCCCCCTAATTGCATAGCCTTCTCATTGACCCGACTATCCCAACTCACTAGCTCGCTTTCCCCATTTAGTCTACACAACCTAAAGAAATGGAATGTCTTCTCTACAATGTAATCCCTCAGGTTATCACACTTCTTTCCTAGGCTCCAACACATACTATCTAGGATCTATAAGGATTCACAATGTAAATTTCACAATAGAATTACATGCAGGAAAATCCAGCCTTCAGTTACAGACTTATCTTTCTCCCTTGCAACTTGTACCATGATGTCATGATGCTCTTAATGAAAACTATAGAATGAATGGTAAGAATCTCAAAGCTAGGGAAAAAGTATGCATGACTCCAACTAGCCACTTGGAACTCCAAGAACTCCACCTAACTAACTTGGAACATGTCCCAAAGTTGATTTATCATTTTGAATAAGATAAGGTAAAGGAATTTGTGTTACAATAAAATATTTTATTTCTAGCCTTGGCCCCTATGGACCTCGTTAATCCCCCCTCTCGTTCCTCTCTCGTGGAGTCATATCCCCCATCATTTTGTTGAATTTTCATAAGAAATGATATTTTATGTGAAAATGAATATCTTATTACAATGATGAGTGTTCTATATATAAAGAACATATGGTGACCATCCATGAAGAGATGCATCCCTTGGGCAATAAATATATTTATACTTTATTATATATATATTTATACTTTATATTATAATTATATTATTACATTAATAATATTATAATTAATAATATTGTTTAATAATTAATAATCATATTATTAATTATTAATCTAGTAGAATGTCTTTCTGATGATGCCCAAACATCAACACTTCCTCTCAGTGAGGGAGACATTACATTATGCCAATATTACCTCTGAAGATCACCTATGGGTAGCTCTCAAATAGCTTCAACATGTCACCATGACATCCATTACCTCACAATGCATCTATACCTGATCATGTGTACCCTTGTGACTTCATAGCCAATGCATCCAAGGCCTGCGGGTAGTTCTCAAATAACTACAACATGTCCTCGAGACATCCACTAACCTACAATGCATCAGTACCTGATCATATGCACCCTTGGTCTCAGTGCCAACCCTTTTTCATACTGGATGAGATCCACCTGTCTCAGTGCCAACCCTTTTTCATGTTGGATGATAACACTTAATGCCAACCCTTTTTCATGTTGGATGATAACACTTAATGCCAACCCTTTTTCATGTTGTATGAGTTCCACCTGTCTCAGTGTTGCCCTTTTTCATGATGGATGAGAACACTCAGTGCTAGACCTTTTTCATGTTGGATGAATTCCACCTGTCTCAATGCTATCCCTTTTCATGTTGGATGAGAACACACATTGCCATCCCTTTTTCATGCTAGATGAATTCCACTTGTCTCAGTTCCAACGCTTTTTCATGCTGGATGAGAACACTCAGTGCCATACCTTTTTCATGTTGGATGAGTTCCACCTATCTCAATGCCAACCATTTTTCATGTTGGATGTGAACACTCATTGTCAGCCCTTTTTCATGTTGGATGAGTTCCCCATGTCTTAGTGCTAGCCCTTTTTCATGCTAGATGAGAACACTCAGTGCCAACCCTTTTTCATGTTGGATGAGTTCCACCTGTCTCAGTGCCAACCTTTTTTCATGTTGGATGAGAACACTCAGTGCCAACCCTTTTTCATGCTGGATGAGTTCCACATGTATCAATGCCAGCCCTTTTTCATGTTGGATGAGAATACTCCCTTTGAAGAGGGACCACGCCAAGATTGTCCCTGAAGTACTCAAAATTCATCCTCAAAAACATCTTGGTAAACACGTCCTCAACTTGATCCTATGTAGTCATGAAACTGCAACCTCACTGCACCCTTTTGCACCATATCCCTGATGTAGTAATATATGATCTCGATATGCTTCAACCTGTCATAGACCATGGGTTTCTCTGACAACTTCATGCAACTCTGGTTGTCACACCAAATGCAGGTCGCCTCCATTCTGAGACCAAATAACCCAGAAAATAGTTCTCGAAGCCACACTGCTACTACACATGCTGCCAAATACTCAGCCTCAACCATACTAAGAACCACACATGACTACTTCCTGCATCTGGTGGATCCTCTTACTCCTTAATATAGTACCCATCTCCCTATGGAATTGATCATCCATCTCCCTCTTGAGCATTGAATATCAATTGAATCCTTAAGCTATTGACTTCATCAATTTTCCTCTAGAATAAGTCTCTTCATCCGCTTCTTGTAGGTCTTACCTACAAGTCAAATTCAGTCCAATAGTCTACAATTTTTTAAGCCACACTGATTCACGACTTGTTTCACATTCTACCATATACTCAGCTTCATTTGTACTGAGCGCCACACATGACTGCTTCTTGCATCTGATGGAGCCTCCTGCTCCTTACTGTAGTACCCAACTCCCTCTAGAACTGATTGTTGAGCACCCTCTTGAGCATTGTATATCAACTGGATCTTCAACCTGATGACTTCATCACTTTTTCTACAGAAAAAGTCTCGTCATCCTCTTCTTGTAGGTACTACCTACAAGTCAAATTCAGTCCAATATTCATCAATTAACGAAGCCAAACTACTTTGCGACTTGTTTCACATGATACCACATACTTTTCATTAACCATACTGAGTGCTACACACAACTGCTTGTTGCTACTCCATGAAACCATATTGGATCCTATAATGAATCAATATGTCGAAGTACTCTTCGATCAGGGATATTGTCAATCCAATCTGAATCTGAATATCCATATAACCCAAACTCATGGTCTTTCACATACCTGAGACCATAATCCAATGTACCCTTAAGGTACCTCATCACATGTTTTTTTGAGACCAAATGAACCTACCTGAGTTTCTCCATATATTGACTCGGGGTGTTCATAGAAAAACACATATTTCGTCTTGTGTTCGTCAAGTTCATTAATGAACCCACCATATCCCTATATAGAGTAACATCCACAGTCTCTGAAGACGTATCCTGCAACAACTTTATATTTGATACCATAGATCTAGCCATTGCATTGCAATCCAACATCCCGAACCTATTCAAGATTTCTACTGTATAATTCCCTTGATTTAGAAATATCTCATATTGTCTTTGCCATACCTTGGGACCCAAAAATTAATGCAACATCCCGAGATATTTCATCTCAAACTCAGCAGCCATTTTTTCTCTTACAATTTGAGATGAGCTTTTCCACACCTGTTAGAAATAGGTCATCCACATACAATAGTAGTATTATCGGACCATCATCCACAACTATAAAGTAAAGGTTAGGATATGGACTGCTCTTTCTAAATCCTAAGCTCATCAGTAAATTGTCAATCTTTCCATACCATGTTTTGGGTGCCTTCTTTAATCCATATAAATCCTTCTTCAATCTGCGCATTGAGTGTCCCATAGTTGTCACATACTCAACGGAGTGTTATGTGACTACAAGGACCATTCTTCTTGATCAGGTTTCCATCTATTCCACAGGAAGAATTTCAGTCCTTATGGATGTTGAAAGACACACACTTTGAGTATTATGTCCTTAGAAGACTATGCCATGGCCATTTTCCATTGGTCAAATTACCATGACCAATCTCGAGAGAATGTCAGCCCAATGTTGAAACATTAACACTTAAGAATAACTTCCAAAATTACATAAAATCTCAACACTCCCTCTTAATGAGGAAGGTATTATATCTGACACATACTCTAACACTATCACCATCCACATGAGCTCATGACCATTGACTTTCAGACACACGAATATATACATCACAGTAAATCCATAGTGACTTCACAACATGCATTCAAGGCCGATGGGTAGCTCTCTAATAGCTACGACATGTCATCATGAGACTATCCAGTTTCCTGCAAAAACAATCTGAAGCCATCACTCCCTCTGAGGCTATATAGTCTTTGGATTCATCTGCTCCCTCTGCATGTGTTGACCTCATCTTTGTCTTCAATACATGGATGTGCACAACTATATTTATGGATAGTCTTGCTTCATGTTTCTTCCTGTGACTATCATTATGGCTCCTTCTCAGAGCTATTACCCGTGATGTGCCTGGAACAAGAAACAAGAACAATAAAAAACATCTCTTATAGGAGATCAATTTATCTTGTGCACAACTATATACAGTGACCCTCAAAATGATACATCTTCTACTAACACACATCCATCATATACTTGATGTCATATGACTAACCATGTATATTTTCTAGTGTTAAATTAGACAAGGACAATTTTCTGCAAGTGGTAATTACTTCCAACGATATTACTTTAGTAAACTCTAGAACATCACTAAGTAATTACACTTAGAAAATTTCAACTACTTAGAAACTTCGGTATCTTCCTTAAATCACTTCCCATGTGTGAGAGAGAAAAATATGTGTGTCTATTGTTGTTTCTTTTTATAGTAATATTAAATTGATCCAAAAAGGCACGTCTCTTTGAAAATTAAATTAAATTTTCTTTCTTATAAATAGTTGGAGAATACCTCTCGTAACTACCCAAAGATTAATTTGGTTATAATCCATCCACATAGTATTTGACTTTGTTAAATTTTTCCTCCATAATTCATTTGATTCTTTGCATAAATATAGATAGAAGTAAATATGGAGTACATTCCTCATATTTAGGTAATTAGACATTTTTACAAGAAATTACTGCCCACCATAATTTATGGAATTGTTTCTATAATTTAGGTAGGAATAAAAAGTAAATATGTTGTACATAGAGATTGCAACAACCCCATAAATTTAAAACTCCCAAGAATTTAGTCTACTCTCATTTTCCTGGGCCCTCCTGTGAGGGAGTCAATCCCAGTGCCGCTCTGATACCATGTTGAATTTTCATAAGAGATGATATTGTATGTGAAAATGAATATCTTATTACAATGATGAGTGTTCTATATATAAAGAACATATGGTGACCACGACGACCATCCACGAAGAGATGCATTCCTTGGGTAATAAATATATTTATACTTTATATTATATTATATATATAATATAAATATATTTATACTTTATATTATATTATATATATAATATAAATATACTTTATACTTTATTANTACCATGTTGAATTTTCATAAGAGATGATATTGTATGTGAAAATGAATATCTTATTACAATGATGAGTGTTCTATATATAAAGAACATATGGTGACCACGATGACCATCCATGAAGAGATGTGTTCCTTGGGTAATAAATATATTTATACTTTATATTATATTATATATATAATATAAATATACTTTATACTTTATTATATATATTTATAATTTATATTATAAATATATTATTACATTAATAATATTATGATTAATAATGTTGTTTAATAATTAATCATTATATTATTAATTTTTAATCTAGTAGAATGTATTTCCAATGCTTCCCAAACATTAACACAATTTAGTCCCCCTTGTCTCATAGCCAACGATGTATTTTTATTAAAAAATAATAATGTACATCATTTACATTACTTAGCACTCTGACATACCATTTGGATCATAGCCTATTTCACATATTTACATTACATTACAGTC
>SNQJ01S0059133.1:0-28757 GCA_010110895.2 Picea sitchensis | reverse complement strand
TTTTTGTGTTTGTTCTTTGTGTATGTATGATGAATGCTATTCTCATGAGTATTTACTTCCTGTTATGCATTTTCTTTACATGCTATGTATGAATGATTTCTTGCTGAGTGTTCGAAATCTGAGAAAGGAAGTAGAAGAAATGAGTTTCAATTGTTTCTCTATCTGAGCAAGGATTCCTGCAAGGAGTGCAGTTGAAGTCGTCCGCAAGGAGTGCGTTGACAGAAGGCTCAGATAGTTTAACTCTTGTTCTCGTTCACCCATAAGTGAAATTGGGTTATAGGAGCCATGCAAGGAGTGTGTAGGCTAAGGAAAGTCTCAGTTGTGAATCTGAGTGAAGCATTGAAGGACTGTTGTTGCAGGAGTGCGCAGAGTCGAAGATATTCAACACTTGGAAGTGTCTGAGAGTTGTCGCAAGGAGTGCACGCAAGAATCTTCTCTAAGACTCAGAGTCATGAGAAAGATCAGGAGGGATAAATCCTTTGAAGCTATTGAAGGTAGCACAAAGAGTTGGAGCATATCGAGTGACTCAAGGCGACAGAGGTTTGGGACACAGTTGCTTAATTCCAGGAAGGAGTCCTTGGTTCACCTCATGAATGCATCAAGGAGGAGAAGATAGACGAACATGATCTTGTGGAGAGGATTAGCGAAATCCTGCCAGCCTTCAGATTCGCCAGAGCAGCAAGGGATCATAGTCGTGGATCTCAAGAAGGCCATGTGTTGTGTGATCACTCCATCGAGGATTTGGTCATCGAGGTTCATACAAATGAAGTGGTTAGACTTTGCGTTTGGGCGAAGTCCGAGGTTCGATCTGAACCGTCCATCATTTGGGACGCATGTTGGAAGATCTGATGAAGTTGGAGTTCGGCGTATCGGAGGTCCTGATGACAGGATACTCTTACAGCTCGAAATCGCGAATTCTAATTCTCCGACAAGAGGACAGTGTCATGTGGGACCCAATTGACGTCATTTCGTCAGAACAAGGCATCAAGGATTTGAAGTCGAAAAGGCCCGAGAGCATATCAGGGTCGTTTATCTTTAAGGGGCGCGTGGGTGAGATCGAAGCCGTCGGGAAATTCCCCGAAAGGAAAAGTCAATTGTCAGAGAATTGACATTTGTGAGATCGGGGAAAACGGAAGTAAAAGCACTTCGACATTAGAAGTCACGAAACCCCGAGGGAGACCTAGAGTCGTTGATCCAAATAAACGATCATGGCCATTGATTTTGTTTATGGCGGAAAGGCTTTCAGAGACGTCGCATCGGGAATCGCGGGTCCGGGGAATAAGGACTCACATACACCTCGATATCAGAAACCCCAAAATCCCGATAAGGTATATGACCGCGGTCATATAAGGGAAGGTTGCGTGGACTAAAGGCTTAGCCTGGGAGGCTAAGGTAGCAGGGGAGCGTATCGGTGTATCAGGGATCGGGGATCGGTACAAACGATTTTTTTGGACATCGCAAGTGCTGAAATCCCAATAGAAAAGTAAAAGGCCAGTATTGATTTACATTGGATTTCGGAGAATCGCGGGGGACAAACGCGTGACCACAGGACTCGCGAAATCACGAAGTTCGATTTCCCGATAGAAGAAAGGGAGATCCCATGATAGAGTTGTTGTGGGTGAAAATTTCCTGATAGGGAAATAGAAGAACCTTTCCGTTCTTCGGGCCGAGGAAGGAGGAAAGATCCTGTGAGTAGATGTGCCTAGCGAGCGCGCCTGCGTCAAACTTGGGTCACAAAAAAAAAACCGAGGACCAGGTACTTCTTGCATTGTTGTTTGAGATTGTAAAGAGACCCTGATGTTTCACAAAACTTGAAGAATATGTTAGAAACCTGCATGGGGGAAGAAGGGACGCAGAGAGATATATCATACCCCCTACTAGAAAAGGATCTGTGCTAGTTGAGTAAGAAAAATCACACAAGAAGAGAGTTCAATATGACCACTGAACTTAATAGTTATGAAATGGATGGGGTCATGTTGGATTTGGGTGTCGATGAGAGGCCGCCATGTGGCGACCTCCCATTGTCCTATAATGGTTAGGGTTATGTAAAATATATGGAGTAGACGGGGGTCAAACCGATGACCTCCATAACTTCCCAAAGACTTAACATATCCCCCGCTACCAATGTGCCATACAATGAGACTCAATAGATCAATGACAAGTAATATATTTGAATTAATGTTAAAGTTCAATTGGGTGGCTAAAGGGCTAAGGGCCTAAGCCCTTTACCCTATCTCATCGTTATACAGTTGTTTCATACGACCAATGCCACAGTTCGCAGGGAGGTTAACAAATATATTCCACCATAACCATGTTACTTATGGTTGTAACCATATAAAAACAAACCACAAAAATATGCCAAGGGTCACGGGGAATAGAACCCCTGAACTAACGCTTTATATGCCATGGTTCTAACCAATGAACCATACATATGGTTTGTTAAAACAAACTGACTAACCTATAGTTAAATCCTACCATGAAATTTGGGATTTGTTTAAGGGCCCATGCCATATTTAACGAGAACAAAGACCTAGGCTAGGACTCCATTAATGCATAGTTTAGTCTCATAACTCATGCCCAAGGGTACCAAAGTTGTGAGGCTACATCGTAAAGCATGCCAAATGGTACCTTGATGGAATTTTGAGAATTTTATACTCATTTTGTATGATTTTTCGCCAAGAATCCAATGGTGCACTCCATTTTTTCATTTGAGAAACATGTAAAAAGGTCATTATAAAATGAAAGTATTTGAGCATTAACAAAAGAAGGTCTCTATTGGAAGCATACCCATAGTGGTAGCCCAAATTGGGTGAACTTCATTTTTTTTTCCAACTTGTGTATGTGATTTCATTATTATTGTTCATTTCAAGCTCAATTATTTTGCAAGTTATTTTATCATTAAAGTGGATTTGGTTAGATAAGTTCTTCAAATGTAATTTGCAAAGAGTCAAGCGATCATTTTATTTCAAGGATCAAGTAGATGTTTTTACGTAATAAAATATTAATGAGAATCTAAGGATTTTTCGGATCAAGTTGGTATCAGAGCAGGTTTGGCAAGTGTTTGAAAGTGAATACTTACAAGAGCCAAAAGACAACTTGGTAAAGGAAACTTGCAAGTTATAAGTCTAAAATTGAAAAGAGATTCCAAAGACATAATATGGATTCTAAAAATTGAAAAGAAGAAGATCATCCCATGAGCCATGAAGAGATCATATGTAGTGTACCCATCCACCCACAGGCCGAGATACACCACTTAATCCAACTGCAACACACCCAACCACCAATAGACGGGGCACACTGCAGTCCCAAGACTCAGTTCTTTGAACGGATCTCGAATTCTAACAACATTTAATCCGAAAAAAAAGCATGAAAGAACCACATGCATTAATCAAGATCCATTCCAAAACATAAAATATATAAACAACGTGCCATGCACAAAAAATATCCAGCATATAGGCACATTAAAAATACATATATCATAGATAATTAAATACACAACGGAAATAAACATTACACAAAAAACCCAAAGAGCACTTATCTTTTCAAGTAAATATTCACCAACTAGATGCATACTAAGGACGTTCCTCCCAACCATATACACTGTTGTTCATTTACTCTCAACAACAGGTCACCCCCGAGCCAGGGCTATGAATCCACAAGGACGGGTCCTAGGCTAAGTCTAAACACACAACAGTTGGCTAAGTAGCTCTCAGGTTTCCCAACCTCACAACAAATCCTAATTTCTAGCTCTCTTTCCCCCTCAGCCTGCACCACCCAAAGAAATGAACACCTTTCTCTGCCATGTAGTCCCTGAGGTTGTTCCATTTCTCTCTAGGCCTCCAGTGCTATTGGTCAGGAAATATCCCTAATAGAAACTCCAAGGACTCTCATTTGTGGACAGTTCTATTCGAATTACCATCAAGCTCATGCACACATGCATCCATTCCCTCCTGGAATTATCAGTAAATCACTACATCCATTCAATGATGGCTCTCCTCTTCTTGCCATTCATTTCCATGCTCAGCCCAAGAGCACATGAACTAGCAGTAGTGAGTGAAGAGGAAGAATAACAAGGGAGAAGAATCACATCGAGGAACAAGAAGAAGCGAACCCAAGCATCCCCCAAGGAATGTTTATATAATCACAAGAACCAAGAACCACATGGCCTCCCCCAAGAAGCTTATGTAACCACTTTTCTCCATAAAATAAATTGTGGGTAAATAAATAATAATAAAAATATTTAGCCCCTCAAGCCCCCTCTCTCATGGAATCATAGCCCCATATCTCTTTTGTCCTTGTTCGTCTTGCAACCATCGATGTATTTTTATTTATATATATGAAGTATCACATTTCCCAAACACTCTGGCCCCTTTTTGACTTTATCGGCTCACCAGCCTAAGTCACAATTACATAATACATTATAGTTCATAAGGGTTAAAACTAGGATGTTAGATCCCCCTCCCCTTATTTTGGCACTGTCCTTAGCGCACAACAACATTCCAATGTTATTAACATTAAAAATCTAGGCTCTTTGGCCTTAATCCACGTAGGAATTATAGCCAATTCTTATATACATATGCACTCTAGACAAAAATTAAACATGTATACATAGGCATTATGAACCAAAACATGTATAATGATTTCCAAAATTTATATCTCTAGCAGCAGTTCCAACCAACAAGATCTCCTTCCGTCTCAACCCTACACAACCCAAAGAAATGAACCCCTTTCTCTGCCCTGCAGTCCCTCAAGCTATTTCACTTCTCTCCAGGGCTCCAGTGCACTCGACCACAAAGTTTCAGAGTTGTGGCTTCCAGAACTCCAACGACAACAAGTCCATTGGACTTTCTTCATTCTATTCCCTTGTCATTGAGCTTGATTTCCTTCTGGTGTTCTTTTTGCGAGCTTCCAACTTCCATAGCCAACATCTTATTTGTATTATAAAAAATACAATCATCATGAGATATTGTTATAATAATTTCAATCATAAATTTCAAGTATGTTTTATATAGGAAAACAAAATTTTCCAAGCATGAGCTTTCAAGACCATCCTACCTGTAGTTTCCTTGATTTACATTCAGCCAAAACAATTTATTAGTAATTTATTAAATTATAATTCCCAAAACTGTTTCATATAGGAAAAACAAAACTTCCAAACATGAGATTCTGCTCATAATAATTTGTCTCTTGCAACAATAGGCACTAGTCTCCTTTATGGACTTGCAACACTTCCATATTCAAGACCCTTTCTTCTTTCAATTTCAACATTCCTCAGCCAAACAAATTGTCAATATCTTAGGTACAAGCTATAATATATATATATATATATATAAGTGATCTCAGAATTGTTTGCTACTACTATTCATTTACTTCCATCGATCAAACTATCAATTGGAATGATCTCATCATTACATACTCATGTATTATCAGCCAATATTTTCTTTCTTCTATCTATAAATATTTTTATCACTTTGTCCCCTCAACGGAGATTTCCTATAATTTATCATTATGTAGCTTTTTTAACTTGCAACTTTCTTGTTGTAATATCTAACAGTTCCTGAAGTGTTTTCAACTTCATGAGTTAGAAATACTCACATCATTTCAGTTGTTAGCATAACCATTTATATGTTATATAATATATTCACACATTCACCAAAATGCATTCAATAATTCCACTTATAACATTTTTAATAGCTCCAAAACTGATCTTGAAATTGTAACAACAACAATCCAATCACCTTTAGCTAGTATTCATATTAAATATAATGCATCTATCCATCATTACGTCTTTTCAATACCACATAATTTTCATAATGCAACAATTTGTTATTAATTAAAATGACAATCAATGTGCCAATACCCATGGCCACATCTACATAGTGCATCCATGCATTGACTACATAATACCACATAAATATGTCATTCATTCCACCATGATGAGTTGGAAGGTCTGGCCAATGAACCAACACATAATCCACACACTTCCTTCTTCTTGCCTAACTATTTGGTTACCTTCCTTTTCCACCCAAACACAACACCAATAATATAATCCTTAAGTTCTCTTCAGTGTTGGAAAAGAGGTTGCAATCCAAACATCAGATATACAATAGATACCATTGAGCATTCACATAGTGTTATAGCCCTTCCATATCCAACCATATTATGGTCTCACACATGACTAGCTCTATGGATATTCATTGGTATAGAAGGAGTATGTCTCCTGAATTAACCCGATTATGATCCCATAACCAATCATAACATAATATGTAACCAACATTTTATCTAAATGCATTCTAGAATCAACAAAATTTGCATACTCTAGGTCTTTGGCCATTACGTATCAATTTAAATATTGAAATTAGCTGAGGGAATTCTTACCTCAATCCCCTTCAACATGTATGCATCAACAAAAAATAAATTCATACNCATTTATATGTTATATAATATATTCACACATTCACCAAAATGCATTCAATAATTCCACTTATAACATTTTTAATAGCTCCAAAACTGATCTTGAAATTGTAACAACAACAATCCAATCACCTTTAGCTAGTATTCATATTAAATATAATGCATCTATCCATCATTACGTCTTTTCAATACCACATAATTTTCATAATGCAACAATTTGTTATTAATTAAAATGACAATCAATGTGCCAATACCCATGGCCACATCTACATAGTGCATCCATGCATTGACTACATAATACCACATAAATATGTCATTCATTCCACCATGATGAGTTGGAAGGTCTGGCCAATGAACCAACACATAATCCACACACTTCCTTCTTCTTGCCTAACTATTTGGTTACCTTCCTTTTCCACCCAAACACAACACCAATAATATAATCCTTAAGTTCTCTTCAGTGTTGGAAAAGAGGTTGCAATCCAAACATCAGATATACAATAGATACCATTGAGCATTCACATAGTGTTATAGCCCTTCCATATCCAACCATATTATGGTCTCACACATGACTAGCTCTATGGATATTCATTGGTATAGAAGGAGTATGTCTCCTGAATTAACCCGATTATGATCCCATAACCAATCATAACATAATATGTAACCAACATTTTATCTAAATGCATTCTAGAATCAACAAAATTTGCATACTCTAGGTCTTTGGCCATTACGTATCAATTTAAATATTGAAATTAGCTGAGGGAATTCTTACCTCAATCCCCTTCAACATGTATGCATCAACAAAAAATAAATTCATACCGGCCTAGTTGTTATCAACCTACTTTTTGCTATCTGACCAACTGATATTTGTAGAATCTCACAGAATTCATCCTTCATCATTTTGATCACCATTCCTGCCACCCTCATGAGTCTTCACCTAAATGGAAATCATAAGCAACAACAACATCCACGTCTTTAACCCTGCTATATCATTTTTCCTGAATACATAATCCATCATTAGTCATACTCAAACATTATTTCATAATAATAGACTATTATAAGTTCACAAGCATGTTATATGCATATCCAAGCATGTACATATGCAAAATTACTCCTCAATATGCACCAAGAATTCACTGTCAACATGCCTACTAATGCATATGCAATTTAACTTCATTGTATGCCTCATGCACTCTACTGCATTTCCTTTTTAATTCACTTATTTATTTATCTATTTCTGTTGTAGTTGGTTCTCCTTGACTTCCTTCAAATCATTGTTTCCTTGCATTCTCCCATTCTGTTCATCTGCACTATGTTTCCCTGGTATGAACACTTTCCAGCCAAGTTCCACTTGGTCATTCTGCAATCCAACAAGTGTACTCAAATTGCGACAACTCCCCTTGGGTAGTCATGCCCAACTTACCTTTATGAGACATTCTAGTACCCTGGAATGAAGTAGCTCAAACATTCCATCATTCTACTACAACATTATTGAATCAAATACTCTTACTTCTAGTTATTCATTAGGTTACTTCGTTAACATTTCCTTGTGAAACCACACCTTTCACACTTAATACCATTCCCCAATGGAAGTCCATTTTCATTCAGTGAAACTTTTCAAGTGAGAGAGCATTCCAATTCCTTTGCATTGGCATTCTGCTTCCACTGCGAACTCTGATATCATAAGTGGATTTCTTTCACACTTAAGCTTTGCAACTGCCTAGAAATTTCTACCTTCAAGGCTATGGATCCTTCAATGAAATTTTTAACTTGCTAGCTTCATATCCTATGTGAGGATTCTTTCTTTTGTAGTACCTTATCCAACTTGTGTAATCTTTTTCATGCTTCCATGAATCTAATATTTGATCTTGTTCTTGAATTGATCTGGTTATACCTCTAATCCTGCCAAACCTACAAGCAATCATCTAGTTAGAATTATACATATTATACAAAATCGTCAATTAAATTTACAGGTACCTTTTTCTGCTTAATTCATGAATAAAATTATATCAATTATAACAATTATCTAACATAGAATGATTCCAGTCCATTCTCCTCTGAATCAGCTTTCCAATGATTGTCCTCTTTCCCCAATCAGATATTGCAGTTGAAAGTTAGGGCTCCCTGAAAAACCACTTTTATCCCATTTAGCTGATACAAAAAATAAAAAACTGCAAAGGCGCTTCCTTCACACCATGTCCACGTGACTACGGCTCAAAACCATGGGATTAATCACCCTTTAGCACCCCGCTCTATGTTTTTTTACACAAGAGCTTGCGAACACCAAGTCTGATGGCTGGTAGGTCCTATACCCTTTTTACCTTCGCATGGGACCGACGTTGGGACAAAGTCCTCTAGACTTCGGCCTTCAGTTGTTTTCCTTTGTCAATTTTTGTTTTCTCCTGTAGTTACACTTTTCCGAAGCCTTTAATTATTCCACTAGAAAAAATGGACAATCGATATTTAATCTCCTGTCGAATTGACGATCCGCCCGCATTTGGAGGCTTCAACAACATCCATGACTATGTATTAATCAAGTGTTGGGACATATGGTCCTCTATTAATTCGATGCTCTGTGGGTCTAGGACATTCTGTTCCCGTACTGCTCAACTCCCCTAGAGTGACAATTTGCCAAAGTGCTTACCCTGTCCTTCCACTGCTTGATCTAAAAATTGAGAAAGGTCCCGAAGGGATCCTAAATCGACGACCTGCATGCCTTCGCAACTTCGAGCTTCAACACATCTCACTGGTAGAAACTTGGAAACCCCCAAATTCACATACTCTTGAAGCTGACACGGCACGTTGACATCACCTGGGGTGATGTGGACCCGTGGCACATGTGCCACATGTCACTAAAAAATGAACAGATCAGGGTACAAAAGGTACCAAAACTAGAGGACACGTGTCCCCACACAACACCCCTACCATGTGGTATAAGCCACGTCATCAATCAAATTTGAGACTCTGGGACTCTAGGCTTTGAAAGTTTCCTGAGTCCAACACCTTCTACCTCCCAGATAGTCGAACGTCAAACTAAAATCAAAGTCTCACACTCCTCCCACAACCAATGAATGCGATTAAATCTGGCTTCGGATTCAGGGTTTCTCGCTTCAGACGATTCTCATACTCTTGAATACTTGCTAGATTTGATGGTCCTAAACACTCCCGAAATCCACCGCTCCATCTAACGGTTGACAAGAATTCAGGACTCCGGCCTTCGAAAATTCAAGTTTTACATGCCTACCAAGATCACCGAAGCAACGAAGTTATGAAGTATTACCCTTCACGCTTAGACTCGATTGACAACTAACAACCAACAATCTAGATCTAACGACTGGGATTTAACCTTTCCCAACTTCTGGTTTTTCCTTCATCGGATGACTCCTACTCATCGGCCCTTCGATCCAACGATCTAGATCTCTCTTGATCCCATAGTGGTGATCTCTCTCGAATTCGAAAGGGACAGTCACGATCCTTTGATCCCTTATAAAGGATATCTGAAGTTCTAGCTTCTGCGTAGACTCTGCAACGCCATTCCTCATTAGATTTTCAACTTCAAGGTCAAAATTTGATCTCAACCACGAGACTCTGACCAACAGACCTGGACCATATCGGCCTAGTGTTTCAACTAGAAGATATGATACCAATCTGTAACATACTCAACCACCAACAGGCCGGGCTATGCCACTTATTCTGACTGCAACACACCCAACCACCAGCAGGCAAGGCGCGTTGCAGTCCCAAGACTCAATTCTCTAAATGGATCTTTAATTCTAACAACATTTAATCCAAAAAAATCATGAAATAACCACGTGCATTAATCAATATCCATGCCACAACATAAAAGAGATAAACAACATGCCATGCACAACAAATATCCAGCAGACGGGCACATTAAAAATACATATATTGGAGATAATTAAATACAAAGAAGAAATAAACATTACACAGAAAACACAGAGAGCACTTATCTTTGCAAGTAAACGTTCACCAACTGGCTGCAGACAAAGGACGTTCCTCCCAACCATAGACACTATTGTTCATTTAGTCTCAACAATAGGTCACCCTCGTGCCAGGGTTATTAATCCACAAGGACAGGTCCTAGGCTAAGTCTAAACACACAACAGTTGGCTAAGTAGCTCTTAGGTTTCCCAACCTCATAAAAAATCCTAATTTCCATCTCTCTTTCCCCCTCAGCCCGGACAACCTAAATAAATGAACAACTTTATCTTCCATGTAGTCCCTAAGGCTATTCCATTTCTCTATAGGGCTCCAGTGCTACTAGTCAGGAAATATCCCTACTGGAAACTCCAAGGACTCTCATCTATGGACAGTTCCATCCAAAATGCCATCAAGCTCATGCACACAAGCATCCATTCCCTCCTGGAATGATCAATAAATCACTACAACAATTCAACGATGGCTCTCCTCTTCCTGCCATTCATTTTCATGCTCAGCCCAAGAGCACCCGAACTAGGAGTAGTGAGTGAAGAGGAAGAAGAATAAGGGAGAAGAAGCACATCAGGGATCAAGAAGAAGCAAACCCAAGCAAACCCCAAGGAATGTTTATATAATCACAAGAACCAAGAACCACATGGCCTCCCCCAAGAAGCTTATGTAACCACTTTTCTCCATAAAATAAATTATGGGTAAATAAATAATAATAAAGAGACTTAGCCCCTCAATCCCTCTCTCTCGTGGAATTGTAACCCTATCTCTTTTTTCCTTGTACGTCTTGCAGTCAACAGTGTATTTTTATTAATATATATGAAGTATTACATTTCCCAGGCACTCTGGCCCCTTTTTGACTTTACTGGCTCACTAGCCTAAGTCACAATTACATAATACATTATAGTTCATAAGGGTTAAAACTGGGATGTTACATCAGAGCTACGCTTCAATCAATGAAAGAAACAATAGATGAGTTAGAATGAAGAATTCAAAATCTTGTAAGCAAAGAATCTTCGGTAAAAGGAGAAGGAGGAGATGAAGGTGGTGGACCTTCAAATCCCCCTTCATGATCCTCCTCCTCCTCCTCATCAGTTTCTTCTGAATCGAGTAAACATTCTTCTCGACGAAAGAAATCGTCTAATAAGTCTGAGCATAACCTGCCATTACTAAAATTGGATGTTAAGTTCTAATTTCCAACCTATGATGGGGAATTGAATGTCGAGAAATTGGACAACTGGACCAAGAAGATAGAGGTATATTGCAGGGTTCAAAAGACTATGGATGAGGCTGCAAGGATATAATTAATTTGTCTTCGACTAAGTGGCATTGCCTTAATATGGTGGGAGAGTAAGATTCACATTGATCTTGTTCAAAAGGGTAAAGTAATCTCTTCCCGGGATAAGTTTACTAAGGCTATAAGGAAACAATTATATCCATTGGCACATACACAAATGACAATGATCGAGTGGTAGGATCTAAGATAGGGTAAAGGCCAAAACATTCAGGTATATACACAGTAATTCAAAAATAAGGTATTATCACTAGGAATTCCATTATATTCTGATGAAACTCTTCTGAACTATATTGGTGGCATGCACTCGTATATTCGCCACACTATTCTAATATTTATCCCTACTAACATTGATAAGGTGTCAATACAAGCTACACATAGAGAGGCTAGTGAGGGTAAGCATGTGAACAAAGATAAGTAGCCATTCAAGTTTGAAAAGAAACCAAAAGGCAAATGAAAGAGTAAGAAATCATCCACGATGAAGAAAGCTGAGGGAATACCTACATGTTCCCACTATAAGAAAAAGGGACATGAGGAATCATAGTGTTGCAAGATGCATCCAGAATTATGACCAAAGAAATTCAAGGATAAAGGGAAGTAGAAGATTATTGCATCAACTCATCAAGGTCTAGGGTTAGATTCTGAAGATGAATCTAAGATCATGGCCATAGGAAGAAAAAGTATATCAACTATCAATTCAAATTATTCATTTCAATTCGCCAAAATGGAAAGTGATATTGATCAAAAGAAGAGAAGTGATATTTTTCATGTCAGAGTTATAGTAAATCATACCAAGGTAGATACTTTATTTGATAATGGATCTCAAGTTAACCTAATATTTGAAGTAATTGTTAAGAAGTTGGGTTTGAAGACGAAACCTCACAAAAAACCATATCCATTAGGTTGGGTGTGTGACGATGCTAATTTGTAGGTAACAAAGTAGTGCAAGATTATGTTTGCAATTACAACTAAGTTCTTTGACGAGGTCAAGTTAGATATTGTGCCTCTTGACATTTTGCGACATTGTCTTGGGTAGTCCATACCTATTTGATAGGAAGGTTGTATTCTACTGAGAAGAGAATAAATATAATCTTTTCAAGGATGAGGTTGAATATATTTTCAGAGGTCATCGCATCAAAACTAATTTTTCTTTAGTGAGCACAAGGAAAATGAAGAGACTCATGTCCATAAGTAAATCTTTTGTTCTTATTATAGTCAAACAAAAAAAATAAGACATAACAGATACTTTATCAGGTTGTGATCCAAATCATAAACATGATTTGATCAACATCACATCTAATTATGATGATTTGTTCCAGGAAACTATAGGGTTTCCTCCAAAAAGAGAGGTTGAACATGAAATATATTTGTAGCAAGATGCTCCTCTTTTGAATATTGGAATGTATAGGTCACCAGTAATCGAGAATGCATAAATAAATAAGCAAGTTCAGGAGCTACTCAATAAAGGAATCATCAGACCAATATCCTCTCCATGTGGTTCTCCTATTGTTTTAGTTCCGAAGAAAGATGGCATGTGGAGGATATGTATTGATTTTTGAGCCCTGAACAATATTATAGTAAATAACTGTTATCCTCTTCCCAGAATTGATGATCTATTAGATCAGTTAAAGAATGATGTGTATTTCACTAAGTTGGAATTGAGAAGTGGTTACCATCATATTAAAATTGCAGAAGGCGACATATGGAAAACTACTTTCAATACCAATCAAGGCTTGTTTGAATGGTTGGTTATGCCATTTGGGTTATGTAATGCACCAACAACATTTATGACAGTGATGAATGATGTGTTCCGACCCTACATAGATGATTTTTTTATTATCTATCAAGATGATATATTGATCTTTAGTCGAAGATGGGAAGATCATATAAATCATGTCAAGACAATATTTTAACTCTCGAAGAAGGATAAGTTTTATATCAAGTTATCTAAATGTGAAATTGGAAAAAATTCTCTGGCTTATCTGGGATATATTGTAGGGAATAGTTAGTTAAAAATAGATACTGCAAAAGTAGAAGTCATTGTAAAATATCCCAAGCCAACTACTGCCACCAAATTCAGGAGATTCTTAGGAGCAATACAGTAGTGGAGGAAATTCATTGCTAATTTCTCATACATAGAAACACCTCTACATGCATTAACAAGTGTTAAGTAGGCCTTTCAATGGGGAGGCAAGCAACACAAATCCTTCGATACATTGAAAGAAAAGATAAGCACCACACTAGTTTTGGTTTTACCATATCTACAATAGCCATTTGAGATTCAAACCGATGCAAGAAGATATTCCATGGGCGCAGTCTTGATGCAACGAGGTAAACCTATATGTTATAATTATGAGACTTTCACTCAAGATGTGATTAAATATCCAACATATGATAAGGAATTGTATGTGTTGGTACAAAGTGTAAATAAATGGAAGCATTACTTAATGGGAAAGGAGACAATAATTCATATTGATCATCAACCATTACAATATTTTCAGTCATAGACCAAGATACAATAGTCACAACACTTCAGGTGGATGAAAAGTTGAAGAAGAGCACAACTTTTCATCCACATACAGATGGACAGATAGAGGTGGTGAATAGAATAGTGGTACATCTGCTTTGAGGATACTGCAACAAGCATACTAAATTATGGGATGAACAATTACCTTATATATAAAATACCTACAATCATGCCATGCATTCATCTACTTAGAAAACTCATTTTGAAGTATGTTTGGGGTACTTTCCTAAGACACTTATGGAATTTTATTTTGGAGAAGAAGGTAAAGAAGATGGACATGATGATACAGATAAAGCTGAAAGGTTTATTCAAATGATTCAACGGGTACATCAAGTAGTACAATAAAAATTGGAGAAGAGAAGATCCAAGTACAAGGCAAGGCACGAAAAACATCGGGTTGATGATCAATTTGAAGCCGGTGATCAAGTATGGTTACATATCAGCAAATATAAAAATAAAGGTGAAGGTAAAAAGATAAGACCAATATAATATGGTCCATTCAAGATATTGGAGAAGATTGGTACAAATAACTTTCGTTTAGATCTAACAACCTACATGCAAATGTATTCAATGGTAAATGTTGAGAATTTGAAGCTTTATGAGCCTCCTATGACTATGGATGAAGATAAAAGTATTCCGGTTCCAACAATTGATTATTTTTATCCAGAATATTTGGATGAACTACAAGAAGATTCCATTATCGACAGAAGAATTAGAACTTCACAACGAGGTGATGTGGAATATATTTGAGTTGGTCTTAAAGGGATAAAATCAAGTAAAGAAAAATAGATGGAGATCGAAAGGCTGAGGGAACTCTACCCTCACTTAGTTGCTGAGTAAATCAAAACTTTTGGTGGTCTAAAAGTATTCCAATGGGGAGGAATCATCTAGAAGGATCCGAGAATGCTCATAGAGTTCCAGAAAGATATAGAACATCCACAAAGGTCCAGAATGGTTCAATAATTCTCAAAATTTGATTATCCCAAATTCTCTTGAAAATCCCTTCAATGTGTAGAGCTCGACGATGGATTTCCAACGACACAAATTTTTCCTCGAACGAAGTTCGTATGCAAAAGTTATGAGAGGTCAAAGTTCAGTCAAACCTGGTAAAAAGACAAAGGTCAAAGTCAAATATGATGTCAACATGACAGGTGATGACGTTAACAGGGTGACATGTGTCACCATTGCAAGGGTGACACATGTCACCATTGCAAGGGTGACATGTGTCATCACTACAAGGGTGAGATGTGGCACATGATTATTGGTAGCTAGATGAGCAAAGTACCATCCAAGTGGTCCAATTACAAGTTAACAAGTGGCAAGTCTAAGCCAATGAGAGACCGCCATGTGGAGACCTCCCATTGGCCTATAATGGTTAGCGTTATTTAAAATATATGGATTCGATGGGGGTCAAACCTGTGACCTCCATAACTTCCCAAATACTTAACATAGCCCCCACTACCAATGCACCATACAATGAGACCCAATAGATCAATGGAAATTAATATGTTTGAATTAATTTTAAAGTTCAATTTGGTGGATAAAGGGTCGATAGCCTAAGCCCTTGACCCTAACCTGTGTTTATCAAGCTATTGCACACGACCAATTCTACAATTTGCGTAGAGGTTAACAAATATATTCCACCATAACCATATTACGTATGGTTGTAACCATATAAAAAAAATCCATGGAATATGCCAAGGGTTGCGGGGAATTGAAACCCTGATCTACTACTTTATATGCCATGGTTCTAACCAACGAACCATACATATGGTTTGTTAAAACAATAAAAATAACCTATAGTTAAAGCCTACCATGAAATTCAGGATTTGGTTAAGGGTCCACACCTTATTTAATGGGCGCACAGACCGAGGCTAGGACATCATTAATGAAAAGTTTAGTCTCGTAACTCATGCCTAAGGGTACGAAAGTTGGAGGCTACATCATAAAGCATGCCAAATTGTACCTTGATGAAATTTCGAGAATTTATATTCATTTTGCATGATTTTTCTCCAGGAATCCACTGGTGCACTCCATTTCTGCATTTGAGCAACATGTAAAAAGGTAATTGTAAAACACAAGTATTTGAGCATTAAGAAAATAAGGTCTCTATTGGAAGCGGACCTGGAGAGGTAGCCAAAATTGGGTGAACTCCATTTTTTTTTCCAACTTGTGTATGTGATTTCATTATTTTTGTTCATTTCAAGATCAATTATTTTGCAAGTTATTTTATCATTAAAGTGGATTTGGTTAGATAAATTCAAATGTAATTTTCATACAATCAAGCGATAATTTTATTTCAAGGATCAAGTAGATGTTTTTATGTATTAAAATATTAATGAGCATCTAATTATTTTTCGGATCAACATCCTGCCAAAGAAGTCATGGGATTGATGGGTAAACCAAGCTTTTTTTGGTCACCCATTCAAATGTGGTTGGAAAATCAATACACAATATATCCTATAGGTTGATTGGATCGAGTTGAAGTAAACATAGAAGGGGTGAAGATGAAGGATGATTTTGAAGTGATATAGATTATGTACGATTATAATCCCTACCCCTCCCTACTTGGCATTGATTGGGACTTTGAGAACAATTATGTGTTGAATCTGAAGAAATAATAGATTTCATTTGAGACTGACACTCTGCGTATGATTTCAATTTTAGATCCTAATTAAGGGGAAAAGTACAATGATCTGGTAGATGCGGATGTGCAGAGATCAGTTATTGAGAGTATCCACAAGATCACGGGACGCAAGGAATATTATTGCAATCCCACGATGTATGGGAACTAAGTTGGAGGAGCGTGAAGTCATATGACACTGATTAAGACGACATGATGGAGAGGTGGCATAAAAATATTTATGAAGTCTCGACAAGGAGATGCACATGTATTACCTGAAGTGAATGAAGAAGAATTTGGATCCTATTGGTTCGATGGGTTAGATTCGATGAACGCATTTATTGCATGGATGAAACACATTCCCAAACACCACTAGGTTTTCACCCTCGATACAGTGTTAATAGGAATACCCATGCAATAGTGGGCTACACATCAAGAACATTTTCAATAATGGGTAGCCATGGAAGGTCCACTAAGGGAAAGATTCAGGCCAGGGGTGGATATCCATCAGAATATGAGTTCTTGTGAAATAAAATGGGTATCCAAGACACAACGTGAGGCATACAACCGATATTTAAAGGCCTAGTGCACGTTGCCGATAAAGCACCACGTCCCCTCAGTTTCTTGGTTTTATACTGGGTAAGTAAGGGATCCATGTGTGAATATGAGGGATATGAATACTCCATATGTTGTAATAGAAAGAATTTCCACTTGTTCAATATCAATCAACCCCATTGAGAAAAAAGACAAGCTATGTAGGAGAAAGGAGGTAGTGGGTAGTATTCCAATGCCACCAAATCTAGAAGGGTTGAGTCTAATTCCTCAATGGATAAAACTAACCGGCTAGGCATGTGTGAAGAAGCATCGCGACCCGCTAGGGGTCACTACAATCAATTAACCAAGGGTGAGTTAATGCAGGGGTGTGTAGGAACATGTGTGGCACCCACGGAGAATAAGATTCACAAATGTATGGAGTCATCTATGTCATCATCATTATGTAAGATTATGTGGCAAAAAACAATTGTGATAATAATGGTAGTTACACTGCATCAAATTCATCCAATTTTGGGAAAATGGGACCATTAATGTCGTTGAAAGGAGGATGATTTTCCTGATTTAGAATAAAGAAGGAGTTAATTTTAGTGGTTGGAATAAAGCTTTACATTAAGGCTACAATGATTGATTGACGTCTAACACGACGACTTCAAAAACTAGGATGAAAGGTGGTATCAACCAACTCATGAAAGGGACTGGACAATAACTCCACATTCGATGAACAATATGAGCCATTATATTTTCATTATATTTGGGATGAGTGGAGTATTTTGGCTCATTACTTCATCCCCAATTTTTGAGAGCGATCTTCTATTCCTATCTCAGAAAGTTGTTAGAGAGAAAAAGTTCACAACTCGATAGCTATCTAGCAGCCAAATCCACTTCTACAGTTGAAGTCCTGACTAATTGTGGGTTCTCATAAAATAGACATTAGATAGAGAGTGGAGTCCTCAAGAAAACCCCAAGCATGAAAAAATTATAAGGCCATGAAGGAATAGTTGATTCCAGATCCCATGCTACCATGCAGTGTGCAGTTTGAAGGGTCAACATTCGGAAAGGTCCCTGTGATAAAATGTGCCTATTATAATGTCAGTGACACCAATAATTTCCCTAAGCTACAGTTCGATAAATATACAATTTTCATCCATAAATAATATATCACCGAGAGAGTGGTGACTCAGGAGTGGGAAAATCCTCTAAAGAAATCGAGCATTTTCTCATTGCTCAAATGTACACATTTCAATCACGCCCCCACCATTCAGGCCCGTGTCTGTTTCCTCCTCACTATAATTCATGGGGGTTACCTATGGTTGGGCCAACCTTACCTCATTTATTAGAACATGATGCACATGATTTCGTGCCTTCCCACTTCTAGCTAGGATCCAACATATACCCTCAACACAAAAGACGTCGCTCAAGAGGAGGTCTACTCTCGATTTGGCACACACAAGGGGAAGAGAGGGGTTGTAATCCATGAAATAAATAATATAGTAGTACAGTTTGCAACAAAGTTACTGGATTGCAATCTCATCTACAAATGTTGAAAATATGAATGCACTCTCGGGCTGGTCCTCATCGCGAAGTGGTGTGTTGGAGTGTTTTATATGGCTTTGGCTCAATATTTTCTTCGTCGAATGCATCAATGTTCAGGATTGGGGAAAAGAGTTTCATTATAGTTGGTTCATCCTTCTATTGGGTATGGTGTTGTGGAAACCACCACCGAGACATTAATCACATGTAGAAGGCACCCCTGTGTTTGTTTCCCCCCGGTTTCTTACTCTCCACCACTCCAAAAACTCTAAAGTCCAAGAAGACATTACAAAATCCTTCCAAACGTGGTTCATAGAATTAATCATGGCCTATGATGAGAGGGTGTTCATTCTAGAGTGAATTATTGACATGTATGTTGATTATCTTGAATTTAAATGTGATTTTCATAATGTTTTTATTTCTCACCATGCAGTCAATGACAATATAGAGGCCAAGATTCCATTCTTCATTATGGAAAGGGACATCCTGGATGGTGTCATGGTTTGTTTGTCCGACTACCATCCTCCCTTCTCTGAGGTCTAATACAAATTCAATGTAAGAACCAAGAAGTCACAGGAAAAAAAGTTGGCCACGATTCCTTTCCGGATCCGAGACAAGGCTATTGCGTCCAAGATAAAAAATTCTAGGTCACCCCATTTAGATGAGTGCATGAAAAATGATAGTGAGTCTGAAGTAGAAGATGAGGGAGGAAGGAAGTGGAAACAATCTTCCAAATCTCAGGTCACACCCCCTATTGACCTTGACACCAACACAAAAGAGGATCGTCCACCCTCACCACTTGCTACTCCAATTGACAAAGAGGTCCCAACACCTTCGGCCCAGTTGAAGGTACAACTTGGTCAGAGTTTAGGAAAACTCTAGTGCATGACCACCATGAAACAGTTAGAGGCCAACTCCCCAACACCTAGCCGACAGGTAGCTAAATTGATGAAGGAGCTTCACACACATAAGACAAATGATGTTTCATAATGATATGGTGGGGAAGTTTGACACCATATGTCAATAAATGGCTCTACCTTTCCCACTAGGATCTCCACCATAGGACCACTAGAATATCACACCTTCAGGAACAAGCCAAAGATAAATTATGAGTGTCAACCTGCTCGCCATGACCCCCTCCGACTTGCCCAAGACAGAGATTGAGATTTCACTGGTCCATATTTTCGAGTTGCATAGATTTTTCACTACCATGATCTATGATCTCAAGGAAATAAACCAAACTCTCGCCCGAGAGCATGCCTAACTATGCCTTCAGTTTAACTGGGAACTCTCAATCCATGCAAACACCAGGTCCCAGTTATAGTAGGAATAAAGTGTGTGACAAGCCACTGAAGATTCCCAACTATACCTCTAGACCTTACATATTGTTGAGGTTACTGCGCATACAGAAACCAAGGCCTGATATGAATCCACTCTAGCCAATCACGCCAAAGTATTCACTACCCTAGATGAATCTTATTCACTAGTCTTTCATATAGCATGGGTACAACCAAATATCCCAACACAATAGAAACTTAAAGTGGTTATTGATCGCATTCCTACCTTGGAATCTCATAATACCAAAATCCACACATAGATTCAATAGTTAACGCTGGAGGAGACAAACTTACAAAATAATGTTATAATCCGAAGTAGTCATCTAGGAAAACCTGAATAGATTGAAGGAAATTTTTAGGGTGGTCGATCATAGCTTCACCTTGTGGAGAGATTTAAAAACTACCCCAGAATTAACTGCTATTAATGATCGAGTTCATGCGTCTGAGGCTAAGGTCACACAACAAAAGAGTATCTTGGCCTCTCTACATCTAGGCGAGCATCTGATCATGATGGGATCTATTGCATCCAAAACAAAAGATATTGTTTTTGTCCGGGTTGATAAATAAAGCATATCAGAGCTAATCAATACTTCGACCGATAAGGCCTTAATATTTTATACCTAGTTGACATACATGTATGTTGTTACCTACCCCTTGATTGATAAAATGGAAACAATGGACCTGGCAACCCTTCAGGTCACAAAAATCGATGTAGATGCGCTTCTTCAGCTCACCTAGGAAATTCAGGGAAACCTCAATGATCCCGATCACCAATTCAGGGAGTCCATTCAGGAACTCATGAAGATGGTTCTATTTGTTGCATCGCTCACTCCATGAGGAAGTTAGATCGAGGAAGAGCCAAATAATAGTGGTGAGGATCTGTTGGCACCCAAATGTTTGGGCAAATATCATGCGTGTGCATGAATGAAGTTGTGTTCACCTATTCTAGTTTTGTGCGTTATCAAGTAGTTGTGTGATGGGTGACAAGACCTACATGCCAGATCAAGTTTTGTTAATGCATGTCTGTTCAAGTTCTACCAATGCGCACAAGTCCGATATTTTTGATGTGTGCCATAAATTAAGAAGACACAACATGCATGACATAATCAAGAAAAGAATATTTGAGAAATCTCCCTGGATGATTACTACATGTAGCACGAGGAAACGTGGAGCAGTAAGAAGATGATATAGCAAGGTAGTTATTGATATTTCCATGATTCTAAAAAGAATACATGGAATTCATGTAGGTGATAGAAACATGCAGGACTGGCAGTTAGAGGAACGAGTGGGGAAGAACTGAAAGTGATAGAGTGCTAGAGCTGAGAAGCAGATAAACGGGAGAAACGACAACAAAAAGAGAGTTAGTCAATTGTTGTTGCTAGGTGTTGATAGTTATGGGTATTGTTATTATTCCAATTAATTTAGGTCACTCTGATCCTATGTTTGTAATGTCTCTAGTTGTAAGTCTGAGGTTGTCATATCTATAAAGTCTAAAATAAATCGCATGGTGCTATGTAATGTAACATTGGGAAAATGTATAAGAGAGTAGGGATATGTTGCTATCAATTGACAAGTTTCTTAATGTATGTCTATGATGGCTGAATGAAGATAATAAATATACAATGATTATGAGCTTATGATGTGTTTCTCATGTGTCAATTGAATATGTGTGTTGTTGTTGTATATTGTTAGTTTTCAAGTAGTTTGCAATGTTGTCTGAATGCTAACCCGAATAGATTTCTATGTGATTAGTCATCCATCACCAACACAAGACCAAATGGTATTTGTGATCCTCATAACATCTCAAGTGACAAATTCTTCATCCTTTTGATGAAGATTGATATGTCGATGCTTTGATGTTTTTGTTGGTCAACTATGAACCAACCTTGGGTCCTCAACCCCCCAACGTTAAGAAGGATGCCCACAAGCGTGAAAGACTCAACAACCATATGATTAAGGAAAAGAGAGGAATTCGATGGGATAGGTATCAAATAAGGGTGTCGTTGGTACCATTATACTTTTTTTTTACTCCTGTGGAGTTATACTCTGGTTTGAATAATACTGCTATGACCAAATGCCCAAATTTTTAGTAGGTAAAATTGTTGGTTGTGGAGCTTTATTGTCTTCCTGATTCAGAGGTTTGTTTCAGCCGTGGTTGGACCCAATTCCCTAATTAGAGGGGGTGTGGGGGGGATTTCCCCCCTATAATTTTCTTCAGGGGGGTCCAGGGCGGGGATGATGATAATTTTTGTAGCCCCCCATTGGCAGGGGATTCGTGGGAAGTTCCCTTGAAGAAAAATATTGGGAAAAATTGCCTTGTAAAATATTGTAATTTCGTAGTCGATATGGACCGTTCATTATAAGGTCGCAAATTTGATGGTAGACATTATTTTAGGGATTTTTTCCCTAGAAGGAAACCTTCTTTTATGAGGGAATTTTATTACAGTTGTGTATGTGTGTGATTATTGTATTTTGAGAGAGGATATTGTGAGAGAAAGAAGAGGAAGTTACAACAAGCGTGTTGTAGGTTGTATCCCTTCATTTTGCTCGATAATAAAAAGGAAGGACTTGATAATTTATCTGGTGGACGTAGCCCACACTGGGTGAACCACATATATCTGTGTCTCTATTGTATTGTGTATCTTCTGTGTTTTATTTTCACATTTGTTTTATGTTATTTCTTCGTGATCCTATTTTTATAACAACTAGTATCAGAGCGAAAGGTAACTCGCAGGAAAAGAGGGTTCCTAGTTTGAGTGGGAGCAATGGCAGAAGATGGAAAATTTAGGGTCGAGAAATTTAACATCCAAAACTACCAGTTATGGAAGATGCGGATGGAAGATTATTTATATCATAAGCATATATTTCTACCATTGGGTGGAATAGAAAAGAAGTCGATGACCATGAAGGATGCATAATGTGAGGTTCTCAACAGAAAGGCACTAGGAACGATACAACTAGGCCTAGAAACGTTGGTGGCTTTCAATATTTCAAAAGAAGAGACAATGAAGGAGTTGATGGACACATTGGATAAACTGTATGAAAAACCATCGATGTCCAATAAGGTATTTCTAATGAAGATATTATTTAATATGAAGATGTCAGAAGGTGGGTTTGTTGAAGATCATTTAAATGAAGTTAATACAGTTACTAATCAACTAAGTTATGTAAAAGTGGACTTTGATGATGAGGCCAAGGATCTTCTAATCTTGTGCTCATTTCCAGAAAAGATGGAACGACTTGGTCATGGTTGTAAGTAACTTTGTCTCTAGTTCAAACACTCTAAAATTTGATGATGTTGTTGGTGTTATCCTTAGCGAGGAAATGTGATGTAAAAGAATAGGTGAGACATCAGGTAATGCATAGACTATGGAGAACAAGGGAAGAAAAAATGATAGAGGAAAGGTCTCGGGGAATCGTGGGAATTCTAGGAAGGGAATATCCAAATCTGGACTCGGAAAGATAGAGTGTTGGAATTGTGGGAAGAAAGGACATATGAAGAAAGACTACAAAGATCCAAAGAAATGAAGAGATGGTTAGCAGGAGAAAAATCATGAAGAAAATTTAACAGGTGATGTGTTACAAGATGATTTAATCATTTATGTAGATAATATTTATGAGTCTTAGGTAGTAGATTCAAGGGGTTGATTTCATGCCACACCCCATAGGAAACATTTTCTAGATTATGTTCAAGGTGATTTTGGATAGGTTCATTTGGGTGATGACGCACTATGCAAAATTGTTGGAATGGGTAAGGTACAAATAAATAAAAAGAATGGAAACCAATGGTTGTTGAAAGAGGTAAGACATGTACCAGATCTAAGGAAAAATCTGATTTCAACAATTTAGTTGGCAAGTGAAGGATGTATATCTATATTTACAAATAAGGCGTGGAAGGTCACCAAAGGATCACTAGTGATAGAAAAATGAGAGAAGGTAGGTACATTGTATTTATGTATTGGTAATACTGATTACTCTATCTCTTTATCTTCTACAGGAGTGGATACATCACTATGGAATTGTAGAATTGGACACATGAGTGAGAAGGGGTTGCAGATACTTCACAAAAGGAATTTTTTTCCAGATCTTAAACAAATTGATTTGTATTTCTGTGAGCATTTTGTTTATGGAAAACATAAGAGATTCAGATTTCTCAGAGTCAGAAAAGAAAATAAGAGTGAAAGGTTAGAGCTTGTGAATACAGATTTATGGGGACCAACTCATGTACCATCTCTTGGTGGCTCTCATTATTGTGTTACTTTTATTGATGATGCAACTAGAAAAACATGGGTTTATTTCATTCGACAAAAATATGATGTTTTTGAAACTTTTAAGAAATAGAAATATTTGGTTGAGAATGAGACAGAAAAAAGGTTGAAGTGTCTCAGATCAAACGATGAAGGTGAATATTGCAGCAAGGATTTTGATGATTACTATTCATACCATGGGATTCATAGAGAGAAAACAGTTCCAGGAACACCACAAGAAAATGGTGTGTCAGAACAGATGAACAGGAAAATCATGGAGCGTGCAAGGAGTATGAGATTGCATGCTAGGTTTCCCTTACAATTCTGGGCAGATGATGTAGATATTTTTGTTTACTTAATAAATAGAGACCCTTCAATCTCTTTGGATGGTGTAATTCCATAGGAGGAATGGACAAATAAAAAGGTAAACTATTAGTTTTTGAAGACTTTCAATTGTGAAGAATTTATCCATATTGATAAATAAAATAGAACAAAGCTTGAGGAAAACTACAAGAAGTGTACCTTTATTGGATACAATGTTAATGATTTTGGTTATCTCTTACGGGATTATGAAAATCACAAAATAATTAGGAGTAGAGATGTCATATTCAATGAGAAGGTCATGTACAAAGATCAATTGCAGGGAAAGAAATAGGAAAAAGAAAAACAAGAATACACAGTGCTTGATGAGATCACTAAAAAATAAATTCCAAAGGTACCATAAAATCAAAATGTACAAAAACATGATAAAAACATACCTCAAACTCCTACAAGTGTTTTTAGAAGATCTAAAAGGTTAAGTAGACCCCTTGAACGATACTCTCCTGTATTTTATTATTTATTGTTGATTGATTCTGGTGAACCAAAATGTTATGAAGAGGCAATGCAGGTAGACACTAAAAAGAAGTGGGAGCAAGGAATGAAAGAGGAATTGGATTCCTTGGTAAATAACCAGACTTGGGTCTTGGTTTAGTTTCTTGCAGGAAAAAAGAGCATTGCATAATAAATGGGTTTACAAGTTGAAGGAAGAAGATGGAGGAAAAAAACAATACAAGGCCAGACTTGTTGTAAAGGGGTTTGCACAAAATAAAGGTATAGATTTTGATGAAATATTTTCTCCTGTTGTTAAAATGACTTCAATTAGGACTATTTTAAGTCTTTTGGCAGTAGAAGATTTACATCTTTAATAGTTAGATGTAAAAACAACTTTTCTCCATGGGGATTTGGAGGAAGATATTTATATGAAACAACCATAGGGGTATGAGGTCAAAGGGAAGGAAAATTTGGTACACATGTTGAAGAAGATATTGTATGGCCTAAAGAAAGCTCCAAGGCAGTGGTATTTGAAGTTTGATGAGTTTATGACAGAACAAGTTTATAATAGATGTCATTCTGATCATTATGTTTATTTTAAAAAGCTAGAATATGGAAGCTATATTATATTGCTATTGTATGTAGATGACATGCTTGTTGCAAGTTCTAATATGAAGAATATAAATGTGCTCAAGAAGAAACTAGCTAATTCATTTGCGATGAAGGATTTGGGTGCTGCAAAGAAAATCCTTGCTATGAGAATAACAAGAGATAGGAAAAATCACAATTTGACATTGTCTCAGGGTGAGTACATAGAGAAGGTGTTGGAGAGGTTTAAAATGAAAAATGAAAAACCAGTTAGAACACCCTTGGCCAACCATTTAAAATTAACCAATGAAATGTGTCCCAAGACACAATAGGAGATAAAATAAATGTCTAGGGTCCCATATTCATCAACAATCGGAAACTTGATGTATGGGATGCTTTGCACAAGACCAAATATTGCACATGCAGTGGGAGTTGTGAGAAGGTATATGAACAACAAAGGCAAAGAACATTGGGAGGAAATAAAGTGGATTCTCAGGTATTTGAGAGGTACTGCTACTCATGCATTATGTTTTGGAAGTTCATACATTGTTCTACAAGGATATGTTGATTCAAATATGGAAGGTGATAAAGATAACATGAGGAGCACCACAGGGTATGTTTTTACAGTAGGTGGAACAAAAGTAAGTTGGATTTCAAAACTACAAAAGGTTGTTACACTTTCAACAAAATAAGAGAAGTATGTTGCTGCTACAGAGGTTAGTAAAGAAATGATTTGGTTATAGAGGTTTATGGAGGAATTGGGAAATAAGCAGGAGAATAGCAGGTTGTATTGTGACAATGAGAGTGCCATTCATCTTGCAAAGAACTCAAACTTCCATTGAAATACTAAGCATATACAACTTAGGTACCATTTCATACAATCCGTCTTGGAAGATGGAAATTTGAAGTTGGAAAATATACATACTAGCCAGAATCCTACAGACATGTTTACAAAGGGAGTAACCAGGGAGAAACTAAGTTCCTGCTCAATTTCAGTTGGTCTTCAAGCATGCAGTTGAAGATGAGAAATTTTCCAGGTCCAAGGTGGAGTATATTACAACAAGTACAACAATAATAGAGTTTTTGTGATCAGTATCCAAGTGGGATATTTTTGGTTGTGGAGCTTGATTATTTTCCTGATTCAGAGGTTTGTTTCAGCCATGCTTGGACCCCATTCCCTAATGGGGGGTGAGGGGGGGATTTCCCCCCAACAACTGTCGTTAGGGGGGTCCAGGGGGGGAAGAAAATTTTTGTAGCCCCTCCTAGCGAGGGATTCAGGGGCAGTGCCCCCGAAGAAAAATATTGGGAAAAATTTACTTGTAAAATATTGTAATTTTGTAGTCAATCTAGACTGTTCATTATAAGGTTGCAAATCTGATGGTAGAAGTTATTTTAGGGATTCTTTCCCTAGAAGAAAATCCTCTTTTATGAGGGAATTGTATTATGGTTGTGTATGTGTGTGATTATTGTATTATGAGAGAGGATATTGTGAGATAAAGAAGAGGAAGTTACAACAGTCGTGTTGTAGGTTGCATCCCTTCATTTTGTTGGATAATAAAAAGGAAGGACCTGGCAATTTCTGTGGTGGACGTAGCCCACACTGGGTGAACCACATATATATGTGTCTCTATTATATTATGTATCTTCTATGTTTTATTTCTTCATTTTTTTTTTTTTATTTCTCTTCGATCCTGCTTTTCTAACAAAAATTATGTAGGAATTTCACAACCTGGATGTAGGAGGCAAGGTTGTGCACTATAATTTTCCCTCTATGTGTGTTATGTTTTGTTCCTACATCAAGGGTTATGGTTTTGAGGTTTCCTATAGACAAGGGGTTTCCCTATGCTATAACTCTTTGATATACCAATGGGCTCCAACAATAGTATTTAGCCTAATATTGTAGGGCACAAACTAAGGAGGCTCGATCATACCCTTATCCATACTACCCAATTACCTAGGTACGCAAGAGTGATCTTCCCAAGTGTTTTTCTCGATTCCACTACAACAGTTAGGTCGTTGATAAGATGATATAGATTTGGTTTTAGGAGACTTATGGGACTCCCTATATACCTTAGGGTATGTGGGAGTGAATGGTCGTGTACAAGTACTATCTAATGTGATACTACTCGAAGGTGTACTAACATGGGTTATATAGGTTTCCAACAAGGTGAAACATTTTTTTTGAGTAACCCATGAAACCAACTATATTTCCTACATGAAGTCCTCCCCAACCACAATTTTACATACTGAACGACATATCACTGTGCTTTAAAGACACTGAAAATACATGTCTCTAACCTGAAAACTTTTTTGTCTTAAATTCTGAAGAGGAAAGTGCTTTGATACCACTGTTAAGGTACCAGATGTATTATGTAGAGAATTAACATAATTTTTGTGACAAATATCAGTGGAAAGAGAAAAATACAGAGAACAATAACACCATTAAAAATACCTTTATTGATATAAATCCAAGTTCATTTTCCTCTTCAAGGGGGAAACCTCCAACAGAGTAGAGCTCAATTACAAAATAATTCTCAAGACAAAATTTGCCCATGAATTATACTCTTATTTATACTATTTATATGTTATAAAGAGAATTATAGAGGAAGATCCTTCTAGAAGCTGAAACTTTTATTAAGTCTTCTTACATTAGACATGTTCAGATTATTACATTGGCCCGATTTACTAATGCAATCCTTTATTGCATACAAAACATATTATTATACCTGCTTGATGGGTTAGGGAGGTTAGGTCCCTAACACTATAACTAATAAAATAATAATGAATGAGGGTTAGGGACTCAACATAGGGGGCTTAACATTAGCTCCTCTGTTTAAAAAATATTTTCCCTCAAAGCTTGTAATTGAGGGTGTTTCTTCAT
>SNQJ01S0059132.1:42795-77297 GCA_010110895.2 Picea sitchensis | reverse complement strand
TGGCCAAGTATTGTGGCAAACTCAAAAATGTGAATGTGTGATGTAAATAGACCTTGAGAAAAAGCTCGATGAATGTGAATAATATTATGAATATATATTGCAGGACTGCTGAGAGGGGAATATGTTGAAAAAGATACCACAATGGTTGGATAAAGGTGGTGGAAGGCACCTGGAATGGTGGCATTAACTTCCACCGAAAACCAATACCGTATTTGGTCTTCACTGGCCCGGAGAACCAAGAGCAGCTCGTTGGCCTGAAATTAATTACTCGCAGGTTGGTAGGTGGATGGATCCTCATGCGTAATGAGGGATGGGGGTAAAACCACCCATCCATGGGGTCCTGACACCTGACCACCGCAAGGGAGATCGTGCCACATGCAACCTCACCAGAAAGGAAAAAGGCAGGAGAAGTGTGCAATCACGGGAAGACGTGAGGGAGGAAGAACTCTGGAAAAATATGCAGAGTGAGTGATAGTAGAGAAGAAGGAGAGTAACCTTCATTCTCAGTCACTGGCAGATAGAGATGCAGTCTCGCAGTATCATGGTCTCAACTTGGGGGTGGCTAGTGATAAATCTGTTGGGAGTCACTGAGCCTACGGTTGGGTGGAAATGAGCACCCCTCTCAACAGTTGCATCACCCCTGGTTTTTTTCTGATAAGTGTTTTGTCTCTAGCATCTTGAAATATATATATTCTGACATTTATGCTCATAAGCTATGAAATTTTGAATGATTTCAGTGCAAGAGTGTCTATATGGTCTTTTGATCAGTACTGGTAGTTGCATGTTTATAATGGAAAGACTATGTATGGCTTATGTTTTCATAAATTTCTATTCATATGCATACTGATCTAATTCAGACTTCATGTCTGGTTCTCGAGAGAGAGATACCCTTATCTACCTCAGATAGTACCCTGGGTAAACCTCCCCCTAGAGATACCCTCCTTGAAAATCCTATCAAGAACCTGGAAAGAGGATGTGAAGGCACAAGGCCTTAGTAACCTTGCATAAGGAGGAACGATCCTCTTGAAATCCTGAGATGGCTATGTAGGGATAAGTATCATTTTACGAGAGAGATCCTATCGGAAGATCTGCAGTCACTCACAACCATTAGAATGCCTCATCCCCTTTCCTTTGTTTTTACGAGTAGAAAGTAGAGACCGAGACCCAATCAAGTCCTAGACTTGATGAAGGAGAGAAATAGATGTGTTAAAGACTCTTCTAAGAGCCAAACCTAGGAGAAAGAGTGCAAAGCTCCCAAGTCCCTCATAGTTGATGAAGCTCAAGATAGATAACACCTAGTCAGATGCACAGACCCTATAGGAATTCACAGAGGTCGAGGAAATCTTTCACGGCTTCAGAGTAGGGAAGCCCAGGAGGGATAGTGTCGTTTTGTGCATGGAACCATAGTTGTGAAGGTCACAGAGGAGAAGCAAATACCGAGACCTTTGATACTTAAGAAATCTTCCAAGGAGAAGAAAGAGAAGTGCATGCTCAAGGAAGAGCTACAACTACCGTTAGATTAGTTAGAGAGAAATAGATTTGGGTCATCAAAAATGTATGTCCAGACGCACGTAGAATAGAGAAGAAATGAACGGCAGAGACACTTTGAGATAGAAGTGGCGAACAACCGATAACCATTGGATCTTGCAGAGTTGCAAGGCAGTTAGGGTTAGGTGCTTCAACCCACAAAGTTGCGAGAGGATCAAGACCATCCATCCGAGGAGGATAGGTGGCAGAGATCCAGGGATCTCGTGAACTCAGAGGTTCGCAAGGTAAGATCCCAAAGGTTGGGTGCTCCAAGTCACGAGAGGCGAAGTCGCGAGAGGATCAGGAACATCCATTCGAGGAGGACAGGTGGCAGAGATCCAAGGATCTCACAAACTCAGAGGTTCACAAGGTAAGAGCCCAAAGGTTGGGTGCTCCAAGTCATGAGTGGCGAAGTCACGAGAGGATCAGGACCATCCATCCGAGGAGGACAGGTGGCAGAAATCCAGGGATCTTACAAACTTGGAGGTTTGCAAAGTAAGAGCCCAAAGGCTGGGTGCTCCAAGTCGCGAGTGGCGAAGTTGCGAGGAGCAGAGATAGCCATTGGATCTAGAGAAGGGGAGGACCATTGGATCAAGAACCCCATCGCCTATCACGCGTTCAGGGGTTCGTAGGTTGAAAGGAGTCATTTACAACTTCATGATTAGTGAAGTGCCGAGAGCCGAGAATGAGAGAACATGTGGCAGAACCTCAAGGTGGGGCCCGTGTGATTGACAGGTGGACACATGTAACCTGGGGAAGGGAGTCAACGCTCCGTTGACTTCTCGTTTCTCAGGGATTCACAGGATAAGAGCATGAGAGCTCAACCCTTGGACTTGCGAAGTCGTGATTAGTGAGAATGCGAGAGGGAAAATTAAATATCGCTTCTTGGGGGGTTCATGAAGGGAAGGTGCCAAGATTCGACGCTACAACTCGTGAAGTGGCGAGTTGCGAGCAATGCAAAAGGAAGGTCAACCTTCGCTAACTTTCAAGTCTTAGAGGGTCGCATAAGGAAGGAACAAGAGTTCAACCATTAAACTCACGAAGCGGTGAATAGCGAGAGGAGCTAGCATTTAGACTAGCCGGTGGTCACGTGCAGAGGACGCTGACAGAAGGAAGCTATACCCATTTCATGATCTTGGGTATCGGCGATTGGTGAAGAAAATTCAAGGGTCTTCGACTCACGACTCGTGAGGTCATGAGTTGTGAAAGATTCTTGCATTTAGGCACGTATGTGGTCCTATTGAACTAAGGACTAAAGAAAGGGAGCTAGTGCTTTGTCGTTAAGTGGCAGGTAGATCTGGATGGCCAAAATCTACGCACCTAGATCTATGGCCAAGGTTTCATTCCAAAGCCCCCTCGCCATTATACCTTTAAGATTGGACTCACTTGTATCGCTGAGTCATGAAACACGAAAAGGTGCCTAGTTTGTTTGGCCTGTGGTCCTAACTCACGATCACAGGGAGGTGAACAGGGAAGAACTAGCCTGCGCTAGGCCCCCATAGGACTTCAGGGATTCTGTCCCTTGAGGAAAAGCGAAAATTTTATTATGTCGTAGTGGGTGTGTGACATATGCAACCTACTTTGGGCACAGAGCCTCCCCCTATGGAAAAACCTTTGTAGATTGATAAGCCTAACCATATGCCTTGCATTTTGAAAGGAGTTCTTAAGTTCTCTACTCATAATCCCAATGCGAGAGCTACCTAGAATTACTCAATTGTCAAAGATTTGGGCCAAACGTCATGTGCAATGTCATCTTTGGAGGTACTTCAAATGTTCTCAACACAGAGGAATTCCTTTTATCTATGTTGGGGGATCTTGACTTGAGTGGCTCAAAATTTATCAAGTTCGATGTTGCAGATGTCCAACCTCACTTACCTTACCATGTGGCTTTTCAAATCCATGTGGAATGTATGAATATGAATATTAAGTGTACAGTCATTGATGAAGGTGCTTTGACGTTTTTGATGTAATTATCTTGTTGGAAATCCATTGGTTCTCCCTAGATTTCATAGTTTATGACTATGTTAAATCCATTTTATGGGCATTCATTTAGACCCCATGGTATCCTCCCTACTCTTCACCTTCAGTTAGGAGGTAAAAATTTGGCAGTCGAGGTCGAGGTGGTTAATTACAATCTTTTACTGGGGCATAATTGGACTTATTCTATGATAGTTGTCATGTCGTCGATGTTTTTTGATTTATGTTTTCCTCATGAGGGAAGGTTGTGATGATCGACCAATTATCTTTCTCGTGCTCCATTTCCTCTGCATTGGTGCTACGAGGAAAATCCCCCTATACTGGGTCTATGGTAAAGGCAGAGCACTAACTCCCTTAAAAGAATGGTATACCCTTAAGCTACCCCAAAACCATCTAAACAAAATGATGAGAGAGAAATGAAAGAGAGTTAATAAGTTCACCTTTAGTCCTTGCAGTTGGTGTAGACCTCTTTCATTTGTTGCCGCTTCCTAGATCATGGATCTCCTCCCAAACATGACCTACAAAATGTTAGGAATACAATGCAACAACATATGCAATCTCTATTGATCACTTTAAAGGTTTATACATAGAAATAAATGTGAAAATTAACAAAAACATGCAAACATAGGGTTTTGGGACAAGGATGAACTCTTTTATTCAATTTCAATATAAAAAGGATTACAACCTTTGTTGGAAACCGCTCCATGAACCAAGTTTGGGCTCCTCTATATTGGCTCCAAGTGTATCAATCCCATGTTATCTTCTCACAACCAAATTATAATTAAGGGAAGGAGGAAGGGTTGCATAAGGAGAAAGGGCTATAGGGCAAGGCAGAGGCTAAAACTCAAAATGGGATGCAAATCTTGGGCTAAGAAAGGGAAGGGATTTTGGCATATTTTTCTTATTCTCAAACATATATTCATAAATGACACCCCAAGACCTCTTTTTATAGGAGAAAAAATTGGTTATTCGGTTTGGGGACAGGCTACAAGGGGTAAAATGGTTAGGAAACCCTTCATAGCCCATAAACTCCACCAAATTCTGCACAATTTTATATTTTTTGCAACTTTTGGAGGTAAAAGCGGGCTATCTAGCATGAAACATGCATGTCTACGTGGGATAACTATCATGAAACACACGTGTGTACATGGGCTATTAGTTCAGCAAGATGCATACACTCTCCAAAAAATTATTTTTTAAGAGGAAGCCTCGACATTATTTTGGAAAAGTATGCAAATGGAAGGGCCAATGTCTTTTATGCATAGATAAGGCATTTTGGACTGTAATAGATTCCCCCTAATGTGTGAGGTTAGAAGAGAAACTGATGACTGAAATACATTAAAATATCTTTACACAGTGGGAATGCACAGAGTTGAGTGAGCCCAAGACGAGTGTTCGTGAGCGTGCCATATGAAAAATAATGATAATGTCTCCAAGGAGGGTATAACCATGCTCAGGATGAACTAAGCATGGCTTCCAATCAAGTACACTGCAGATCCATGTCATATATGACTACTAGACAAAATATAAATGTCCATATAAAATGCAGCCATGAACAATACACATTGGATCTATATCTCAAGATCATCTGAAGATATACAAGTACAATATGATATGCATCTTCAAGAAGCATCGATGCCTGTGGCTGGATATGAGGACTTCATATCTTGAGAAACACCTTCAAGATCTTCAAAAATCATGTAGGAGTAAAATAGGAGTGTAAGACTCACTACCCTGAGGTCTTCGACATGCCTTTGGAGAAATACTGGAGGATATTGATCATCAGGCACATAACTTCATTGATTTTGACTCCAAACTTGACTATACTGTCGGGATGGTTGACTCATGAAAGTCAAGAGATAAATTGCATAATGACCAACTCATGTTGGATAAAACTTCCCTTGGAAAAAATCACAACAAAATGATGAGACTCGGGAAACATATTATTGACATAAGTCTGTGATACAAGAGGTACTGCAAACTCTCCATTTGTTTGGAAGAGTAACCAAATGGAGGAGGGAACAACTGTATGTAACGAGAACATCTTCCTAAGGTCATACGATATCCCAATGCTTGGAGAATAAACAAAGGGATGTTCTTTGTCCAAGGGCGTCTATCTTTTTGTCGATAAAATAAATGTATATCCCATCCCCTCTTTTTGGAATATTTGATTTGTTTGTCTTTTTCAAATTTTTAATGAACTTGAAAAAGAATAAAAGAATGCTATGTTACAAAGGAGGAACAAGTGTCATGGGAAAGAAAACTAGTTCTAAGCGCATGGAGCATTTTGATGCTCAGTGCAAGGAGACATGTGCAGAATGAGGACACTCAGGAAAATTCCTCCATGGGTCAAGGTGTCAAATCGCGAGGGAAAGAGTGCTACAAGGCTTGCATTTAAGGAATTCTTTGAAAGTCCATTTAATAGAAACATGAATCCTTTATTAGGCCAAATATGCAAGGATGAGACATGTGATGCAATTAAGTATGACACAACAAGACTCCTTCCATTTGGAGTTTTACAATCCCAGAGAAGGTAAGGTCGGTGGTTTTCATGTTTAGAGAGTCTGAAAAACACTAAAATAAGACTCAAGAGTGTTCCTTTTTCATAATTAGTCCAGTCGGTTCAAAAAAGGGTTAAACTTATACCGAAAGGATGTCTCTTCAAAACCATTTTAACGAGTGTGATCGAGACAAGATCACTCGGCTATGTTTTCAATTTGAAGGAGTCTGAAAAGAGATTAACTATGGACTCACAACCGTTTTCTAATTTTAGTCTCCTTACCCCAAAAAAGTATAAAATATATTTTAGGATAACTCTCCCAATGAGATAGGTCTCCCGAGGCGTACATTTTTCCTGGATAATCTATTGGCCAAAATAGGGTTAAACTTATGCCAAATAGATATTCCTTTTGGACCAATTAACAAGTGTGAAAGGAACAAGGTCATTTTCATATTTAGGGAGTATGAAAAGAGATTAACTATGGACTCCGAGGGGGTTCCTTTTTGTAGATAATCTCCAAGGCCCTAAAAAGAGATAAACCAAAACCAGGGAGAATGGCCCTTTTTCGAAAATTTAGTCCCTCGAGACCGAAAAATGGTTAAACTTACGCCTGAGAATATTCTCCTAGTGAACCGAAGCTCCTAGGGAATACATTTATTCGTAAATTAACCATCTGGACCAAAAAAGGTGTAAACTATTGTTGGATATATGTTCCTTCAAATTTTAGTTTGATGAGCGTGAAGGGAAACAAGATCGCTCGACAAACTTTTGAATTTTAGAGAGTCTGAAAAGGGATTAAAGAAGACTCAAGGGGGATTCTTTTCTTAATTAATCCAAACAAGACCGAAAAGAATAAATAATATCTCATTAGATGTTTCTTTCAAAGTTTAAGCGAGCCTAAAATACAACAAACCATGCTCATAGGGAGTCCCTTGGGTATGAGCCAGAAAAGATGAAGAAGAATAGGGCTTCGATACAAAGTCATGGCGAGACTAAACGGGAGTCTCGTGCCTATGAAGTAATTCAACATAGGCACCAAATGGAAAACAAGGTTCTAACTAGGATTCCCATGGAAGGAAGGCTCTACCACATAAAGTATGACACACTTATCAACAAGGAAGGTTAGTTTCACAATTCAGTGGGGTCGATCCTAAGGCCAAATGAACCAGGAAATGGGTAATGAAAAATTGAAAGTAGAAAAAAACCTAACGTATATGCCAGTTTCAAGTTCATACCTATCTGAGCGGATCAATATGATGAACAAATGTCAAAGAAAAATGTCTCTAATATCCTTCATATAAGGCCAATAACACTCCTCCAAAAGTTAATAAATCCAATATAGATAGCAACTTCGGAAAATAAGAGGTGCTACTAAATACAAAACTTGAAAACAACAAACTTAGACTATACAATATAGTACAAGGAACCACACAGACTTACGATGTCTCATGCATAATACTGGTTCAAGTAGAGTCCACTGCTAGGCTCTGACCAAGAGTCCCTTCGATAGTCAACCTAGAAAGTCTCCCAAAAGGGAAGAAAACACAAACCACAGTGTAAATCTTCCCATGGTATAGAAATCGTAGTAATTTCTTCAAGGATATCCTCATATTAAGGAAATTCAATATCTAATAAATAACATGAACGAGGATGGTCGAAAGTCCCAAAGGGAAAATAAAACTAATCATATTCCATATGACGATGGAGGTTCTAGCTAGGTCTAGCAGATTCTATCAGCAAATAATCACAAGCACAAAGGCTTGAGGATCTACAAACAGTGAGATCAGACTCAAAAGGAAACTCAAGTTCACTTGGACCAAGAGGGGGAAGAAAAGGCTCCCAGTCCCCCATTAGATAAACCAACAAATCAACTGTTGAGACCAAGTCTCGAGAAGGAAAACATGAGTGAACAAGTTCCTTCTCAGGAGAAATTGAATACCGAGGATAAGACGCCACATAATTTACCTATGGTAGGGTAGAGTCTACACAAATACTAGGAACATACAAAGGGGTAGCCTAAACTAACGTCAGATTAGGATGGTGATTGTAATATACCAACTGGTCGATAGTGACAATGCTTCCATTGTGAGGTAAATGCATCACCCGTAAGAGCATAGACACCACAACATTCATAGCATATACATAATCATGCCCAAGAAGAATATTTAAATCTAACAGGTCTTGAACCACTATAACATCAACAAGGACAGTATTCCCACCTAACAAGATAGGAAACTAACGAAGAATACCCAAATATTCACTAAGACGTCTTTCAAAATCCAACAGTTCATGCGAAGAAGACACAAGCTCGGGAGAACCTAAAGCTTGCCAAGCCAAGGAGGATAAAATACTTACGGAGGCTCCTTCATCCACAATGCATCGGTAAATGTTTTTTGAATTAAATTCAACCATTATTTGGAAGGGTGCAGATGAAGGAAAGTGAGGCCCAAAAAGGTCATTCCAATCAAAGGAAACCATCCTAGGACTTGGAGGGGATGTGCTCGAAGTGAGCGGAATTCCCCTTTGTTCTGAAGGTACTGAACTGAAAATTATAAAAACATAGTCAATAGACACATCACTCCCCATCAAGAAAGTGGGATCAACCAAATATTGCATCGGCATGACCACTTTGTTAGAATCAACACTCTCCAAGAGAAGAGTGGGATTAACCAAAGATTGCATCGACGTGACCACTTTGGTAGAATCGACACTCTCCGAGAGAAGAGTGGGATTAGTCGAATACTGTATCGACACAACCACTTCCTAAACCACTAGTTAAATAGGATGTGAGACAACATGGTCTGAAGGTGCATCACCCCCAAAAGAGGAGTGGGATTAGCCGAATATTGCATCGGTATGACCGCTTCCTCAACCACTGGCTGAATAGACTGCGAGGAAACCTCAGAAGACCTAGAATCAAAAGAGCTTGTAGATAGGGACCACAATATTCCTTCCTCTAGAAGGCCAAGTAATAAATGAGTTAGGTGATATCCCTTGCAAATAGTATAGGGGAACTTAGGCTTACATCCTATCTCTCTAGGTTTCTCTACAGAATCAATGGCCCCAACAAGACTAGCAGTGGTTGGTTGCTTGTCCTCAACATGAATCATAGAGGTTTTTGACATATCACTTGTATGACTCACATTAACGAGACTCATTCCACCAACATGAATTGTAGTGGTTGGTTTTGTCAGTGTTTCATGGAAACTTCCACAGAAGACCTAGCTAAAGCATACACAAACAAACCTTATCAAGAAAAGGAAGAGAGATACACAATGAAGAATGGGAATCAATGTATATTATGATCTAATCAATGAGTGAGTGATCTTCAATCATATAGGCAATGACATCCTATAATTAGGAATGCATGCATAATAGTGATGGCATAAAATTAGAAAGTCTAAAATAGAACTAGTCAGTTAACTCCCACTCAACTAGTGTGCGGAAAATAGAAATTTCTCCAACACCCCCCCTGAACATCACTATGGAGTAAAAAATGAGTCCCAGCTAATAGTTCATTTTAGTTACTCATATACAATGAAACTAATGAAAAATGAATAAAAACGAGGAAATAGAGAAAACCACGTGGGAACAAAACCCCCCCTGAAAAGACAATGTATAAAAATAAGAAAAGGTAGTTGATAGGTAACTGTATTCTTCATTGCAAGACGATCTCACAAAGTTTGAAACTTTTTCTCAGTGAATGTTTTGGTGAATATGTCAACAGTATGTTCAGAGGAAGGACAAAACTGCAAATCCATGATCCTGTCATGTACTAAATCTCTGATGAAATGCATGTGGAACTCAATGTGTTTGGTTCATTGTCATTGTACTGGATCTCTACAAAATATCAATGTACTCTGATTGTCACACCATATGATAGTTAGATAGTGAAACTGGATACCAAGCTCAGTAAGGAAGTGTTGAAGACAAAGTGTTTGAATGACACAGTTTAATACTCCTCTATACTCGACCTTTGTGGAAGATAAAACAATGGATGATTGCTTCTTACTTGACCAACAAATTGGGCCCGACCCCAAATTGAGAGTGTACCTAGATGTGGAATTTCGATCTGTTATATCACTAGCACAATATGAATCTATGAAGCCTATGAGATCTAATGCACAACTAGCTGCATAGTGAATCCCATAACTCATGGTGCCCTGAACATATCTGAGGATGTTCTTGGCAGCTTTCCAGTGGAGATCATGGGGTTCCTGCATGTATCTAGAAACTTCTCCTACCACGTATGAGATATCTGGATGGGTGTGGGTGAGATATATAAGACTCCTCACCAACTGTTGATACAAAGTGTTGTCCACTAATGGTGTATCCATGCCATCCTCAAGTCTGATCCTAGATAAGAAGGGTGTAGGTATAGACTTACAATATTTCATGTGGAATCTATCCAGAAGATCCCTGACATACTTAGATTGATAAAGTTTGATGTTGAAAGATCTTGACTGATCTCAAGACCAAGAAAGAAGTGTAGTGGACCCATGCCCATCATAGAGAACGTGTCATGCAAAATATTTTTGACCAAATAAATGGTTGAAGTAGAGCTACCAGTGATCAAAAGATCATCAACATAGAGTACTAATATCATCACAGAGTCAGTAGTCCTCAACATGTAAACGTTGGAATCAAATTTACATCTAACAAAATCATGTGAAAAGAAGTAAGAATCCATCTTTGCATAACATGCTCTAGGTGCCTGCTTGAGGCCATAGAAAGGCTTCTTCAGTCTGCATACTAAATATGAGTTCTGAATAAACCCCTCTAGCTACACCATGTATATCTCCTCTGAAAGGTCACCATGAATAAAATCATTCTTCACATCCATCTAGTTAACTTCCCATCCTTTGGCTATTGCAATGGCTAGAGTCAAGCGAATGGAGTCCATCTTTTCTATAGGAGAAAACGTCTCATCATAATCTATCCCATGAAACCGTTGAAATCATTTTGCAACTAATTTGGCCTTGTACCTTCTCACCTAACTATCTGCTTCTCTCTTGGTCCTATAGGCCCATTTGCATCTGACAAGTTTCCTCCATGGTGGAAGTGGAACGACATCCCAAGTATGATTTTCTAGGAGAGAGTCATGTTCCTCCTGCATGGATTCTTCCCATAGTGGATTGCCAACGACCTCACGATAGGTATGTGGATCAAAATATTGAACCTTATAACAATGCACAAGCATCGTTGGTTCAAAAGTTGAAAGTACATGAGAAGGATCCACATACTGAGATTGAGTCCTCCTTGAATCCAATGGATCTCCTACAAGGTTTCCTTCTTCTTGAAGTGTGGAATGTGCCCACTTGGGAATTTGCTGAAGCTCCAACATTTTCTCCTCATTTGGTTATAATACCTGATCATCTGCATGTACAAAATCCTCTGAACCTGTGTCTGAATATGTAGCATTTGAGTGTGTGGAATCATCATCTCTCATGTCTAGAATTGATGGAAGCACAAGAGTCTCTACATGTTGCACTGAAAGTGCACGGAAAGGACTCTCCTCAAAATGAATAATGCACTCAACGATGAGTTAGTATGTAGAGGGATAAATCAATCTGTACCCCTTCACATCATCTAGATATCCCACAAATATGCAAGGTGTGCTCTGTGAATCTAAGGATTTCCTCTTTTTAGAAGGAATATGGGCCCATTCTCTATATCCAAAGATGCGGAAGTGTGTGACATATGGTTTGTCACCTGTCCAAGACTTAAAAGGTGTCCTATCCTCAACATATCTATGAGGCGATATGTTATGTATGTAAGTAGCACAGTTAAGTGCCTCAACCCAAATCTTGGAAGGAAGTGATCTTGCATGCAACATGCAATTGATCATCTCCTTGAGAGACCTGTTCTTCCTTTCAAAAATTCCATTCTGTTGTGGAGTGTATGGAACTGTGTGTTGCAACTGGATGCCATCTTCATGACAAATATTCGAAACATATTTGTTGATATAATCCCCCCCATTGTCTATATGGAGGATCTTGATTTTCTTCCTAGTTTGTGTCTCTACTAGAGCTTTGAAGTCTTTGAGATGCTCGAAAAATTCATACTTTTGTCTGAGAAAATAAACCCAAGTATAGCATGAGTAATCATCAATAAATGTAAGAACATACCTTTCTTTGTTGATGGACAGATGTGGAAATGGACCCATGAGATCACTGTGAACAAGCTCCAAGTAAGAGGAGGCTCTCCTTGCCTTCCCCTTTTCATATTTCTCTTCAGGATGCTTGCCAAGAATGCATCCTTCACAAACCCCTTTGGAAAATTGAATGTCTAGCAAGCCTTTGACAATTCCTTTCTTGGAAATTCATTGCATGTACCTAAAGTTTAAATGACCAAATCTCTCATGCCATACTCTACTACTATCATTAGCATGTTAAGTAGCAAAGAGGATTCATATTCAATAAACTTAGTGAACTTATACAACTGTGATTTGTGATCTACCTCACCAACTACAATAATGGAACTGTCATTCATGTCAAGTACAGTAACTGAATCTGATGTAAATTCAACCCTTTTACCTATTTGAGTGATCTGATAAACTGAGAGAAGATTTATAGAAATCTTTGGAACATGTAATACATTCTCAAAACTTCCATTAGGTAGTTCCACTATTCCCTCTCCTGCAACTGCTATTGGAGTATCATCCCCCATGAGAATAGGAGGTCGAGAGCATGAACTCAAAGAAGTAAAAACTTCATCTTTAGCTACCATATGATGTGATGCACCAGAATCTATAATCCATGAATCAGATGAGGAATTAATTGCAACCAGAGCATGATGATTACCTTTCTTAGGTGCATGGTCTTCTTCCTTCTTCTTCTTGGCTCCTTCAGGAATGAAGTCTCCAAGGTTATTCTTCTAAAGTACATGTGTCATAAGATCGATCTTCTTCTTCATGCATGTGGATTATTCATGATTGATTTTATTGCAATATGTGCACTTCTTTCCCTTCTTCTTCTTCCCTTTTGAATTTGAAGAATTTTTGGAACCTAAAGAATCCTTGAAGGGTTTGGAATATCCCTCCTTCTTTGACTATGGATGTAATAGCTCATTTCGTTTCTGCTTCAATTTCTGATTGGATGACCCTTTTCCATCATGCATGGTGAGTGAATGTGCTTTGGGATCTTTCATGAGGCCCATATGTATGAGTTTTTTCTGCTTTTGTGTGAGAGACTTAATGAACTGAGCCATTGTAGGAATTTTCCAATTTGCACCCAAAATACATCTGCCATAATGGAAATTGGAGACATATACAACATATTATGGACCTATCTTGGCCAAGATTCTTAGAATAAGTTGTTTCTCTTGTGTAGACTTGTCAATACCACATTCACCTAAGATCAATAGAAAAGAATTAAATTTAGTAAAAAAATCATGTATATTATCAAAACTTTTAGGGTCTAAGGTATTCAACTCTACCTCAAGCATATGACCTTGCATCTCATCCTGCTTTCCAAAGAGTCCTTCCAAGGTGGTCCAGATATCATTTGGATTCTTGCATGTGGCAACATGAAACCATAAATCAGTGGATATTAACTCAAGAAGTAGTCATGTGGCCTCATCCTTACAGTTTTCTCGTCTCGTCTTCTCAAGCGCTGATGTAGGCTCTGTTTCTGTCACCATCATAAAATTATATGGTCCTTTTATTTTGAGTTGGAATGTGTGTTGTGAGGGAAATCTCCTTACAGACTAGAAAATAGGGTTATACTTTACATGAAGATATGACCAAGAGAAAATCTACTTTCTACATTCGTCCCTAGACTTAAATCCTGTTTCTTTTCAGTAAATACACAGTTAGACCAACGTACCTTGTTCCAGGTGTTCAATGTCGATCCTTCTTTGCACTTGACCACTTGTTTGCAGTTCTCCTTCCAAAGTTGACCTGCATATAAGACAAGCAACAAACTACACATGCATTTTACCTATAGACTAACGGGTTAGAGATTCAAACATGTACTTAACAAACTATGAAGAACTTATGAATTGGGACGAGAAAATATTTTTCTTTATTACTTTGAATGAATCAACTTACAAATGTTGAGACCAGCCATTGCTCCATGAACCTGATCCTGGGATCCTCTTCAAATGTCCTCCAACTTCTTTTCTTTGTATCTCTTCTTGTACAAGGATGGCTAAAGGGTTGAGACAATGGGAATAGGCAATTGGGCAAAGTTTCTTTGCTATTTTTTTCCTCTTCCAAATGGGATCCCTACCCCTTCTTTTATAGGCTAGAAGGAGCTAGGTATTTGGATGAACCCTCGGCCATGCATGGCTGGGAGTTTAAGTTAACTCACCCAAAGTTGTGTGTTCCTTCGACAAATTTCCTTTTTTCGTTCTTTTGTCGGTCCACACAGGTTGTTTTAGGTTAGCTAGCATGTACACGCGTGCAGTAATGTAGTAGGGTGCATGGGCCCTTATAAAAAAGGTTTTTTAAAGAGTTGTTCAACAGTGCTTTGGAAAAGAAGGGATATGAGATGGCCTGATGCCAAGTAAGCATGTATGGTGCAATTTAGGGTTATAAAATATGCCCCCTAATGTGTGAGGTCAGAAGAGCATCTAATGGCCAAAATATATTACCAATATTTATTGATGTGACGAACGATTGAGCCCAAGGATCAGGAACCGGGAGGTGTCGTATGCAAAATAACAAATGTCTCACCGAGGCGGGCATACCCATGCTCGGGATAAAATAGAATCATGGCTACCAATCAAATACACTGTAGACCCATGTAAAATAACTATATAAAGTGTAGTTGTGAACAATACACAATGGATCTGCATATCGAAATAAAAAATATATACATATAGAGTATCTGTCTTCTAGAAGTTGATACGGCCTTATGGTTAGAGATGAGATCTTCAGAGCTTGAGCAACAACTTCAAAATCTTCAAAACTCAAAGTAGGAGTGTAATATGAGTGTATGACTTCACTACCCAGAGGTCTTCAATGACTCGTCGGTCATGGACTAGATAATCTTGATGATCAGACTGAAGGCTTCATTGATTTCGAACAAGGACTTGATTGCACATTCAGGATGGTCGGGCATGAGGACAAGAGACAAATTGCAGAGGGGCCAACTCAAGCTTGGTAGAAACTTCCCTTGGAAAACAACACGACAAATGATGAGACTTAGGTAGCATGGCATTAATCATAAGTTTATGAAGCAGGAGGCAACACAAACTCTCCATGTGTTTGGAAGAATAACCAAACAGAGGAGGACACAACTCTATGTAGCAAGAACAACTCCTGAGGTCATACTGTATCCCATAGTTTGACAAACAAACAGATAGATGTGCTTTATCCAAGGGTGACTCATTTTGCTTCCAATAAAGAAAATACTTTTCCCTTCCTCTTTTTGGGGTATATTTGATTTTTTTGTCTTTTTTAATAATAAAGGAATGTTACGTTACAATGGAGGAATGAGTGTTACAAACATACAAGTTCAAGGCGCAAGGACAAGACTAATGTTCAGAATAATTATACTCGAGAAAAATCCTCCGGGGGCCAAGGGTGTTAAGATGCAGAAGAAAAGTGCTACAAGGTTGGCGTATAAAGTATGCAAATGTGGTTAGCAAAACACACAATGGTAACGTCCTTCAATGTAATTTTAATGGGCCCATAGAAGGTAAGCTCGATGATTTTTCATATTTAGAGAGTCTGAAAAAACATAAAAGGAGACTCCATTGGGGTACCTTTTTCGAAGATAGTCTAGTCAGTTCGAAAAAGGGGTAAACTAGCACCGACAAGATGTCTATTCAAAACCATTTTAACGAGTGTGATAAGGACAAGATCACTCAGCCATTTTTTCATTTTTAAGGAGTCTGAAAAAAGCTTAACTATGGACTCTATCAAGAATGTTCTTCTGGACCAGTTTAACGAGTGTGAAAGAATAAGGTCACTTGACAATCTTTTCAATTTTAGGGAGTCTGAAAAGAGCTTAACTATGGACTCCGTGGGGGTTCCTTTTTCGTAAATTTAGTCCCTCAGGCCTGAAAAAGGGTTAAAATAATACCTGAGAGTACTCTTCTAGAGAACTGAAGTTCCATAGAGTATACCTTTGTTCGTACAGTTGACCATCCAAACCGAAAAAGGGGTAAACCACCGCCGAACAGACGTGACTTCAAATTTCAGTTTAACGAGCGTGAAAGGCCATAAGATCGCTCGACAATCTTTTCATGTTTAGAGGGTCTGAAAAGGGCTTAAAAGAAGACCTGTAAATTTTTTTGGGAGTCCCGAGGGTGAATTCAAGAGTAAATAAGAAGCATGCAAATGAGGCTCAAACTTGTAATCAGGAAGAACTAGAAGGACTCTCGAGCCTACAGTGATTAGAGACAACATGGACACCATAATGCAACTAGGATCTACCTAGGGCATCCATGTTCCAATAAGCTCTACCGCCAAGTCGCGACACTTCTAAAGAAGCTATGATGGTTCCATGTCACAACCTGGTGGGATCGATCCTATGGAAAAGGAAAAAGACAACGAGATACAAAAGGTGTGGTAGAAACCTAACCTACATGTTCAAGTTGATCCTTGGAAAATTTATTCACGGATCGTAAAAAATGATCCAAAAATCCAAAAAAACTGTCACGATACCCGATTATATCCCTCCCATGCAACTCTTGAATCACTCTAAATAATTTTTGGCTTAAGAAAATGATAAGGGAGGCCGAAAAAATGACAAAAAGAGGCCAAAAAGTCTATAAATAGAAGCTGGTAGCTCATTATCACTATTGCTGATTTGGAAATTGACTATGGAGCCAAAAGACCCCCTTTGATAAAAGTGGTGATTCCAGGAGCTATAGTGGATGAAATGAAGTTCTGTCTGGACCAAGTAAGTACCAACTCCCCCATCTTGCATTTTAAATCTTTTATTTTTCATTGGGTTTCATTTTGGGGGGGGGTGTCGAACTTTAAAAGGTTGGCCCAAGGTCCACGTGGATTGTCTCAAGACAGGCCACATGTACATTCGGGTAGAGTAAACTTTGCACACGTGTACATGTGACTATCACTATTACAGACCACGTGGAACCCCCTTATTGAATAAAAAGGTTAAAAAAACAAGGGTTAACTCTCCTGAACCTTGGTCTTGTGCAGGATGTATGTCCACTAGAGAGAGAGAGAGAGCATGAAGATCTAAGTGAGTTGGTCAGGGAAGACCCCAATGTTGTGGCTGCTTTGATGCAATGTGGGTTACTCAAATTTTTCCTATGTCCTTTTATGTGGGCACAATCGAGGCTACTGAATGCCTTGGTTGACTATTGGCATCTTGATGCAGAGGCTTTTATGTTAGAGGGGAAATCACTAGTGCCCACCACTTAGGATATATAATTTTTGACTGACCTCTCAAGGAGAGGGGAACCAGTCAACTTCTGGACGTTTCCTGCGGGGCCGCATAACATAGCGGAACTGATAGCCCTTTACTGTGAGGTCGGGACAGACCAATCGATCTCACAGGTGCCCAATAAGCAAGATCACTGACTTATCATTGCAAGCAATAGTATTTCTCATTGGGCAGATTACTGGTTCTGCAGCCTTGCATCAGGCTTCTCGTGCACAAATGAACTGTGTCATCCAGTGCTTGAATGCACAATTTTTTTATTGGAGTACTACATTGCTGGAGTGTATGAAAATGCAGTTGATAGATTGTTGTTTGCGAACACATAGGAACTTCGGGTTTGGGACCATTTTGTGTTCGTTCTTTTTTGAGAGAGTTCTGAGTTTTAGTCCTCGAGTAGTGGTATGAGGACATCAGGTCTCTCTTCCTGCTGTGTGTATACGGGCAATATTACTGCCGCGACAGGGTGGCAGAAGGACCAATGAGTCCTTCAATGATGACTTCTTCTCGTGGTTGTCATGACAGATCCCAGTTATAGAGGATTACCCCTATGTCGAGATTGATTTCTTGAGAGACCCTGAGATACCAGTTCCTCCTGGTGAGGAGAAAGGGGAGATGGGTAAGTCTCCACCTTTGTTGTTGTTTTTTAATTTTTGTGAAGCATATGTAATTTTTATGTCATTTTTGATATATATCATTTTTTTATACCAGAGTATTTGATGGATAAGCATTTGTTGTGTGTAGATGTGGGACCAGTGTGGCCTACTGATTATGAGAGAAACATGCATCGTCCTCGACCAAGAGTCACACCTACCACCGTCGGGGGACCAGCAGCAGCAGAAGATCTTCCGATCGAGGAGGCTAAGAGAGTACTGAGACGTGTTGAGCGAAACTTTACTACACTCACTCACGCGGTACCTATGGCAAAGATTGAGGACCTGCCACCATCTATGCAGCCTCATGTAGTGGGGGCACCATGGACATGGGTCCGTTTGTTTCAGCATTTGGAAAATGCTGTAGATTAGTATAATAGGTCCCATAGGCCCTAATCTTAGTTAGACTTCTCACGTTCCGAGAGCACTACTTGTATATATTTTTTGAGAGCATAAGCCCCGTGACTCATTATTGATCATATTTTTGAGGCATTTGCGTCCATCTATGTACTCTGGTTACTTTATGATTATATATGGATTTTTATGTCTTTTGTGTCTTATGGATCATGTGTGCAAAAAATGTATTTACATATTTATGTGAATGTTCTTTCATATGTGTGCAAGATGCCCATCTAAAATTTGATTAGCTAGAGTATCTATAACTTGGTTTAATCTCCTAGGAATATGAAAATATGTAATATAATCAAATTTTCGTTCTAAGAGACGTACCCTAAGGAATCGTCGGTGTAAAGTTGGATCATGCACTTGGTAGACTCTATTTAACTGAGACACAACTAGCTGAGTGTCGAGATAGACCCGAAGATGAGAGATACCGAATGACAAGGCATCATGAAGAAACTCAATAACTGCACTATACTCGACAACATTATTCATGGTGTCACCTAAGCATATACCTCCGGAAGATAACAACTGCCCTTGAGGTGTAAAGATTACCCAAGTTGCAGAGGCACGCCTCTGAGTGTGCCAACTAGCATCGTCTGCGTACCCAATGAACATCTCAGATTCACTTGACATCTGCCATAGTGATGAAAGATAATATCAACAACACATCCATAACACTAAAAGAAAAAAGTAAAAGTACCAAGACTATACATATGTTACAAAAAGTTACCCACAGTGACCTACCTATGAGTAATACTTCTTGAGGTAGAGCCCATTTCTAGGCTCCGCCAAATAATTCCCTTCAAAATCAACTAGACAATAAGCACCCTTTTTTAAAACCTCTTTTATGATGAAAGGTCTGAACCACATGGGATTGAATTTTCCTGCCCCCAGGGGGTCCTTATCTTGGTCATAGACCAGGACAAGGTCGCCTTCAGAGAAAATCTGAGGACGAACACACCTATCATACTGACACTTGACTTTATGTTTTTGAGCCTCATTGGCCAGGGCCACATCACGATGCTGCTTATTGAGATGCTCAAGGTATACTAACCATTCTTCAGGTGGAGAAGTGTTTGGAAATAATTGTACTACTAGCTTTAGAGACGGGATCTAACATTCTATAGACAAGACTACTTCCAACCCATAAACGAGTTGAAAAAGTGAGAAACCATTTGCAGTCTTAATAGATGTTCGGTAAGCCCATAATGTTGAGTATAACATCAAATGCCAGTTTGACTTGGCTGAGTTGATCGTTCGCTCTAGAATAGTCTTAGGATTTTTGTTTACATCTTTGACTTGACCATTTTCTTGGGGGTAGTAGGGTGATGAATGTTCTTGCTGTAACCCAAGATTTGATGTTTATTCGATCATCATCTGGTTCTGAAAGTGACTGCCATGGTCAGTGACAATCTCCCTCGGGACACCGAACCTTGCTATGATCTAGTTTAATAAAAAGAGAGTTGCAATCTCTCCATCATCTTTAAACATTGGAATAGCTTCAACCCACATTGTGAAGTAGTTGACAACTATGATGATATAGTGGTTCCCCTTGTTGAAGGAGGGTTGCATGTGGTGTAATCAATCCCCGACTTGGTGAAGGGACCAACTGTGATGATAGGAAACATGGGAGCGGGATGTGCCCTCATCTTCCAAGAGAAGATTTGGCACGGGTGGCACTTCTTGACTGATTCGATACAATCTTTGATAAGTGTCAGCCAAAAGTAACCTGCTCGTAGAATATTTTGGGTTGTTGCCAACCTAGAAATATGACCGCCACATGCTCCAGTATGGAAATCATTAAGCACGATAACTTCTTCCTCGTGAGTAAGACATCGGCGCAAGATACAGTCTACCCCTCTTCGATACAACGTATCATCGAGTATGAGATAATTCTTAGCCTGATGGCGTATACATCGACACTCATCACGAGAAGCAGAGGTGGGGCACTTCAAAGTTTGGAGATAGATAAGTATATCTCCGTACGAGGGATCCGAAGATGTGATCAAAAACATATCTCCCCGAATATGCGATTCTTTAGGCACAACGTCACCTGACTCAACCGGAAGTTCTGAAATAAGTTCTGCGAAGACCAGTGACTTTTTGGACTTTGCTGAAATGAAGTCTAAGTCAAAATCCTGGAGGATGACTATCCATCTACTAATTTTTCTTCCTATTACCTCTCATGTCAACATGTAATGGAATGGATTCATGAAAACAATGATGGTGGTCTTGTAAAACAAAACATAATGATGGAAATGTTGAACATCATGAACTGCTACCAACGCAAGTTTTTCAATGTGAGAATAATTGAGTTCTAGTCGTATGAGGCCTCGACTCAGGTAATAGATTACGTATTCTGAGAACAAGTCATCTTCCTGAACTAAAACCATGCCAATGGTTGACTCTGTTGTAGCTAGATATAATAAGAAATCTTTGTTATAGTTGGGTGGCCATAGCAGAGGGGCAGATGTGAGGGCATGTTTCAAGGCATCGAAAGAGCGCTGAGCATCATCGTCCCAGTAAAAGTGGATGTCTTTCTTTAGTAAGTGCATAAAGCCCTTGGTGATCTCGGCATAGTTGGCGATGAAGCGTCGTAAAAAGTTTGCCTTACCTTGTAGACTCTGAAGTTGAAGGATTGTGCTTGGGGGGGGCAACTGAATTATTGCCTCCACCTTGAGAGGATCGACCATGATCCCTGTTGTTGATACGATGAAACCTAACAAACATCCTGATGCTACACAGAACATACACTTGTTTGGATTCAAGTGAATCCAAAAGTAGCGACAACGTTCGAAGATAAGTTGGAGGTGTGTGGGATGATCCGTTCTCTTGCGATATTGCAATGCTAAATCATCTAGATAGGCCTCAACTATATGCTTGAGGTCAAGGAAAGAAAAAGACATGGACCGCTGAAGGTTGCTCCATCATTTTTAAGACCAAAAGGCATCTTATGATATGCGAATGTACCCCAAGGACAAATGAATGCCATTTTGTGTTGGTCCTTGGGTTTGATTTGTATTTGATTGTATCCCAAAAAACCATCCATGAAAGAAAAGGCCTTGCGGCCAGCACATTCATCAATGATCTGGTCGATGAATGGTGTTGGAAAATTATCTTTGGGACATGCCTTGTTCAAATCATGGAAGTCAGTACATACACAAATCGTGCCTTGTTTTTTATTGACCTGCACAGGGTTTGACACCCATTGGGTCAAATGGATAGGATAGATAAAACCTGCCTTTAGCAATTTCTCAACCTCAACCTTAATGGTTGTTGCTTTCTTAGGATTAACTAGACAAAGCTTGTGCCGAACAAGCTTGGCATCAGGATAAGTTGTGATTTCATGTTCGACTATTTTTGGATGGATGCCTAGCATTTCCTCATAAGACTAGGCAAAAACATCACAGAACTCTTTAAAAATATCGGTATAGAGTTGAATCTCTCTGGGGGAAGAGTCCACTCCGACGAAAACATTCTCCACGATGTCAGGGTTTCAGGAGATATTGATCGGTATAGTTTCAGCAATGGTTGCCATATTTCCCTCAACATAAATTTCGTGTGTAGCTAAGAGATTAATAGGACACGACCTATCTCCCGTCATAGTCATAGTGAATTCTCCTACTTCGATTCAGCTCAACTCTAGGAGGAAATATGATCTATGATGAAGATCTTCCCAAGGTTTGTCTGGGCTAGTCATTGCTTTGATTACTGCTTCATCAGAGGGTAAGACTAAGTCTAACGAATCGGTGTTAGTGAGCGAACCCTGAGCTCAAATAGGCTCTAGAAGTGGATTGAACTCTTGTGCAGGAGCTACATCAATGTGGGCTGAAGTTTGTTGGACTAAAGAGTATGCTACCTCAGCTAAGGAAAAGGGCATGGACATGCCCAGGTGCCCTATCCCATCCATTGTGGCTAATGGGGAAGGAAGTATCCACGGATCGTCGAAGTAAGTCATGCGGAATGATGAAACTTGAAAAATATCAACCTTATGGTGATTGGATATAAACTTGATATCGCCTTGAGGGGGCGGGTAATCGAAGGTACCCATCAAAGATGGGCACAAAACAACCCCTACTTTGATGACACCTGGTTGAGGACTATCAATCATTGGGACCGTGGATGGCCCCAATGAAGGGTCAGGTCTGGAGAAAGACAATTGATCGATGGTCACTATCTGGCCGTCGTGTGGAAACAACAAGACCCGAAAAACTATAGCAACCACAGCTTGCATGGCATAAGTTCAACTCCTTCCTAACAAAAGGTTATAGTCGAGGGGAGCATCGACTACCTCTACTTTGACACACACGGTCTTCCCTCCTAACTACACGGGGAAAGAAGGAATGATACCATGTGGAGGGAACGAACGACCGTCGAAAGTGGTGAGGAGAGTAGGTGAAGGAGACAAAACGGCTTGGCCAACGGCCTTCCAACATGCCAATGACATAACGCATGTCGAGGCACCATCATCAACCACCATGCAGAAGATATTCCAAGTAAAAGTTTTTGTGGGATAAGCCACTACTATCTGAAATGCTACGTGGTAAGGCAGACGAGGTTTTAAGTCAGTTGTATCCAGCATGATTGTACCCAAATTACAAGTCTCCGTAGATCCTAAAGTGGTTAACAAGGATTTCCTCTAGGAAGGGTAGCTTTGGAGGACCTCCAAAGTGGACATCACACAAGGGGTTTGTGATAAATCTTCCACCACAGAGTAGTTCTGGGCAGCCCTTGCATTTGGGTTATGAGAAGCTTTTTTTAATGTGCCTTTGGGAATGCGTGTCATGGTTTCACCCAACGTCTTCTCAATCTATAGAGGAAGAGATGGGAGTTTAGCTTCTTTACCCTTCTCAGAAGTGCTTGGTTTACTATAGTCATGTGCTCTAGTCGATATAAAACCATCACCCCTCACCATATATACGTTCATGGATGTGGGGTTGCTCGCAAGCAGAGAGGGTTCTTGGCTTCCCCCTTCTATGCTTGCAAAGGCTTGGGTTAGATTTTTCCCATGTTGAAATGGATTGGTCAACACAATAGGCTGTTGCCGAGTCACAAAATTTTGGGCTTCTGCAAACTAAGGACATAGATGGGTTAGGTGGTATTCTGTGAATAAGTTGCATGGATACCTCACCTTCCTTTTCTCAGTGTTGTCCCCGCCAGCATTATCGGTAGGTTTTTTATCCCCCTTACCCATATTTCATTGTTTTTTCTTTCCTTCAGGCTCCTGGGTGGCCTTTGGGTTAGTCGATTGCATTGTGTGTACCTCCGACATTTTGGTAGGGGGAGCAGCCAAAGTAGTAGTTTGGCTGGCCACTGTGTGTTGTTTAGATAACTGTTGTAACTACTTTGTCAATTGCTCAACGGGATTTGTTTGTGCTGAACCAACAATACCATCGGCATGTGGTCCAACTCTCTGTCTAGTTTTATCAAGTATTGAGCGTGATGCATCTGGTAAGATGTTGTATAATAAACCAGACTGAGAATAGATGAGCTCAAATTGTTGATCTCTCATGATGGCATCTTCTTTGGAGAATACTCTCAACGTCGCGACGTCTTTGGATAACTGCGGGACCAAAGACTTAAGGAACCACTCTAGTAGGAATGCTAGTGGGACTGGCACCTTAATTAAACTCTTCCAAGATTTCCATTCTTGGATGTGATCAAAGATATGGTCCGTTGTTGTCTATTTTAAATTGGCAAGAAGCTCTGTGCCAGCATCGTATCTCACAGGTAACTAGAAATGGTTTAGGAAAACCATCGCCAATTCACTGAAGGAAGAGTATCTTGAGCGATCGAGCTCAATGTACCATTTCATGGCACTCCCAATGAGAGTACGTTGAAACAATCACAACTATATGGAGTCGTCTTTCAACGAGTTAGATGAGCACCAAAGATGGAAGGTAGTCACATGATCTCCTAGATCTTTGTTAGGCTTGGCTTCGAACTTTGGGATGTCCGAAGGAAACTTCATTAGCATAGGAGGCCAACGTGGATCATGACAAATAGGGTCATTCAACAACTGTGTCAAATATGGCAAGTGCAAAGTTGCCAGGAAGGGTATTTTGGGTTGTTGGTGATAACCTGGGAAAAAGGGGCCCAGAGTTTGATTGGTACCAGGTTGCCAGGAAGAGTTCGGTTGTTGGCCCAGATTATGGTAGAAGCCATGGCCCTGGCTAGTGTATGGATTTTGTGTATGTGGAGACATCATTGACTGATTTCCAAAATAGTACATAGATGGTTGGGCATGCATTGCATTCGAAGGACTTTGGGAAGGGTTGCCCCATGTCGATCCCGTGGGGATATGCATAGTAGTTTGTCTGGGGTTCCATTGATTATGGAAAGAATTACCGCAGATTATTATTCTAGACAAGGGAATGGACCCTTGCCAAGAATTCCAAGGCCCTAATGTGGAAGAAGTTCCTAGGTTTTCCCCTTGTGTAGGAATAGTACCCTGCATAGGAATAGATTGTCAAAAACTGGGATTGCCCCCAGTCGGGAAGGTGGCTGACGAGAAGGCATTGTTACCAAACGTTCTGATCAAAGAAAATGGTGTTGAACCTACCGGCATATTATGTGAAGGTGGTCCTTGACTCCCTTCTCCAAATAAAGTATGGTGTGTAGGTTGCCCGTCGGATTACTGATGCGAGCCACCGAGTGAAGGGGACGAAGGTGGTATATGACCTCCTCCATAAGGGAAAGCATTAAAAGGAGTAGGAGTGCCCCCCATGTGACCTTGTAGAGGAGTGCTAGAGCTCCCTACCCCCATACCTGAAGTCTATAAAGTGGAGTAGGAAAGTACAGGACTTGTACCCAAACTAGGCATCCCATATGAGAACGGAGGGCCTATTTCACTTCAAGTGAAAGGGGTTGTGGCCGCTGCCAAAGATGGGATTAGACCACTATGCGATGTAGAGGTGGTCGAGACCATGGTGACTCAGACTGGTGACGGTGGGTTAGGAGGTGAAAACTCTCCTGTGGTGACAACTGTAGTGGGAATTGAAGAATTCCCAGAAGGATTAACAACATTTGTTTCCATTGCTGCGTGCAACACTGTCTGGCACTCGTAAGGATAAATCAATACAGAGATGTGTGCTGAAAGATCAGTGGTAGAAGTTTCAACCAGACCAAAAGCTTGCACTCCAAGGTCTAAGATGTTTGATTCCTCTGGATGTTGGTCGGGCACAATTTCTTGTGACCCGATTGCTTCAAAAGACCCTTGTTGGTCCAGCTTTCGCCTTAGTTGTGGCGGGGGTGGCTCTAGTGTAAATGGTGGTAGACCAAGAAGCCTTCATGATCGGAGAAGCTCGATATCCTCCACTATGTGAGAAGATCAAAGACACTCTAGGGTAGTCTAAACGTTCAAAAGTAACACACACTAAAAAAAGTCCCTATAAGATAAGACAGGCAAACACTAAATTAATTGGAAGAATAGTTACAACAACCAACACTAGAGCAACTTACCGGTGCAAGTGAAAATCAAACACAGAAGCACCCTCTAGGTATACTTTGCAAAGCATGGCCCGATGTCTATCCTAGGTACTATGGTATACCCCCACAGTCACCTGTGTATGTCCCTAAAAAAATATAGGCAACTAGGTTTCCAGTGCGCGAACAATCACCAGGGGGGTACAGTTGAAAGTTGGGTAGACCACAATGAGCAGGGTATCGAGCCTGAAAAATGTCAAGGGTATCAAAATAAAGTCGTCTGGAAGAAAAATGAGGACCTCGAATGGATTCGAGACCCACGAAGCCCTATGGCAAATGCAATCAATGGAATCCCAAAACAAGTCCTCTATATGTGTTCTCCACTACGATTGGTCCAGCTTTGGAGGGGTTATCTCCGCTACCTTTCCGCACGCGACCTCATGTTTATTCCCTGTGTTAGAGGGGGGTCCCAAATAACTTTCATGATATTGGACTTGGACACTCCCTAACTCAGACTCCAATGTTTGATTTTAAAGGCCTTGAAGAGTTTCCTCTCCAACTTAATCCAAGGCCCTAATCCTGAACTAGTTGGTTAACCCTACAAACATAAAAGTCTAATAAATTTTAGATTTAGCATTAATTTTATGGCTTGTCTTATGTCAAGGGGTATGAAAGTGAAACTTATGATGTGTAAAAGGCGAGAGTAAAAATGAATAAAAAGCTGGAAACAAAAGCTTTCACTTAATGCAAAATTTCAACAACTTTTCAAAAAAAAAAAAAAATTCTAAGATTTTTGGACAACAAACTCAAAAATAATTTCACTCGAGTACGAGCTACTTATGATCTAAGTAAAATGCAAAGAACTTATGAAATAAAATACTTTTCCTTGGTTAATAATGCAAAACCACACTCTTCAACCAACAAGAAAATGAAAGAGATTTATTTTTTTTGTTTAAATGTTGATAAAGAAAAAAGGAAAAATACCAACAAGTAAAAAACCAAGAAAAACAATTCTGACCTAATTGCAAATCGCAAAGAATCACTTCAAGAAATCACACACTAGCAACTTAAAAAATGACTCTCACACTTGTCTAAAAACCCAAAAGATTTTTTTTTATTTTTTTATTATGACAACTTTTAAATGAGAAAAAACAAGCTAAGGATAAGATCAATCCTAAGCTACTGACTGGTAAGACAGAGATTCAAAAACCTGAGAGGTATAACTCTTGTCAAGGGAAAGGATGACTGCCTTATCCTCAACAAAAACTATCCTTCACAAGCACACTATTGACAATCCAACAGCAAGCGTGTGCACATGAGCTGTGTAAATCCAGAGAGCATGTACACGCATGCTGGCCTTATACAGGCCGCGTGTATCTCTAAAAATATGAAACAAAATAAACAAAGACAATCCAAACTAGGAAGAGACCACTGATATTGAGAACCAGGATCCCTTGAAGGCTTAGACACTCTTTTTAATAGAAAAAAGCAAACAATGAAAGGAAAAAATTCATATAACAAACCAATTTGAACTAAGACTGCAAACAACCAAGACTTAGACAAAGTTCTAGAAGACCCCTGAAATTGAATGATTCTAACAGGGAAGAGGATGACTGCCTCAAAATTTTTATGGAATCTACACGCTACTGCTACTTCTTCAGCTAGCATTCACACGCGGGTTGTAAGAGAGTAGGGCGCGAGTACACACACGTAGACCTTATGTAGGTCGTGTGTACCTCTATGGGTCTCAAAAAACATAGTCAAGCAAATAAAAGAGACAACTGATATGGAAAACTAGACTCTCTGCTAGCTCAGACTTTACAGAAACTAAAAAACAGGCAAGAAAACCAGTCTTTTAAAACTACCCAAAAAATAAAATTCCAGGAACCCTAGAGATCTCCCCAGTATGGTCACCAATTCTGTTGTGAGGGAAATCTCCTTATGGACTAGCAAATAGGGTTATACTTTGCATGCAGATATGACCAAGAGAAAATCTACTTTGTACGTTCATCCCTAGACTTAAATCCTGTTTCTTTTCAGTAAATGCATGGTTAGACCAATGTACCTTGTTCCAGGCATTCGATGTCGATCCTTCTTTGTGATTTACCACTTGTTTGCAGTTCTCCTTCTAAAGCTGACCTACATATAAGACAAGCAGCAAACTACACATGCATTTTACCTATAGACTAATGGGTTAGAGATTCAAACATGTACTTAACAAACTATGAAGAACTCATGAATTGGGATGGGAAAAGCATTTTCTTTATTACTTTGAATGAATCAACTTACAAATGTCGAGACCAACCACCACTCCATGAACATGATCCTGGGCTCATCTTCAACTGTCCTCCAACTTCTTTGCTTTGTATCTCTTATTGCACAAGGATAGCTAAAGGGTTGGGACAATGGGAATAGACAATTAGGCAGAGTTTCTTTGCTATTTTTTTCCTCTTCCAAATGGGACCCCTACCCCTTCTTTTATAGGCTAGAAGGAGCTAGGTATTTGGACGAACCCTTGGCCATGCATGGCCGGGAGTTTCAGTTAACTCACCCAAAGATGTGTGTTCCATCGACAACTTTCCTTTTTTCGTTCTTTTGTCGGTCCACGCTGGCTGTTTTAGGTCATCTACCCTATACACACATGCAGTAATGGAGTAGGGCACGTGGGCCCTTATAAAAGAGGTTTTTTAAAGAGTTTTTCAGCAGTGCTTTGGCAAAGAAGGGATCTGAGATGGCCTGATGCCAGGTAAGCATGTATGGTGCAATTTAGGGTTATAACAATGTGGCCTTCGAATTCCATTCAAAATAGTTGTACAGTGTGAGTATTATCACCAGAATTGATTGAATAAGTTACATCGCCTCCATCCCTACTATTGATTCTGAAAAGATCCTGAAAACCTAGATCGTGGATTCTAAGATATGACTGACGGTGCTATGACAACTATAGATATGATAAAAAGGCTATATATCCTAAAATGTGATGTGGGTTTTGGATATTTTTGGTGAGCATGAGAATCCCTATGTTATGCATATCTGGTAAAAATTTTAGCCCAACCCAGATCGTAGATTTCGAGATATCACAATTTTACTGCAGAAAACCAATTTTTGGAGGGCTGTTGAATCGTCACACCCTATAGAAGGATAAAGTGTGACGATATTAAATCATCACACCCTAGAGAAGGAAAAAGTATGAAGATTGTGAAAAACTAAATCGTCGCACCCCATATGAATAACACAGTGCAACAATGTCGCACCTTGGCTGTGTATAGGCTGCAACGACGCCTAGATAGTCTAAGAGCGACCATTACACCCTTCGACAGGGATAGGCTGCGACGATTCCAATCGTCACACCTTTCGATAGGGATAGGCTGTGACGATTATGGAAACTAGGTTTACTCAAGGGATTTTTCACTCTTCTTTGCCTTGTCTGGGTTGCTCCAAGAAGCTCGGCTTTGATACCATGTCAGTGTTTCATGGAAACCTGCACATGAGACCTAGCTAAAGCATACACAAACAAAGATTATCAAGAAAAGGAAGAGAGATACACAATGAAGAATGAGAATCAATGTATATTATGATATAATCATTGAGTGAGTGATATTCACTCATATAAGCAATGACATCCTATAATTAGGAATGCATGCATAATAGTGATGGTATAAAATTAGAAAGTCTAAAATAGAATTAGTCAGTTAACTCCCACTGAAATAGTGTGATGAAAATAAAAATTTCTCCAACAAGTTTCACATATCCAACATGACTTGCAGAGGTTGGTGATGGGTCGATAACATGACTCACAGAGGCTACAGACCTATCACTAGTATGAATAGCAATGACTGGAATTTTTCCCCTAGCATCACTTGCAGATACTGGGTGCTTTTCCCCGGCATGACTTGTAGAGGATGGGTGTTGGTATTAAACATGACTTACAGAGGTTGATGACCTATCTCCAACATGACTCACAGAGGTTGGTGATTTCTTCTTCTTATTCTTCCTCTTTCTATTTCTTTTAGACTTCTAATTAATAGTATATGTACTTTCACCAGAGAAGGCAGGAGGAGGAGGAGAATACTTTGTTGATGAAGGAACATCAACATGATTCCCATGACATAAGGTGCTTAACTAGGAAGCGTCAAGAGAATCTGAGACATTTGGAATGGTACCCAACCAAACTGGTAGTCCCACATTCAACCCAGGAATGTACAAAGTGTCCATCAAAGGAACACCAATGTTTCCAAAGAAAGGAAAATAATAAGAATCCCCGTGCGAAGGGGTTCCTTGGTTGGTATCGTTAAGAACTTTAGCCATGAATATCTTATGCACAATTTCTTCCCTTACAGAATCGTTCAAGTCCGTAAAAGTATCACACAGTGACTCTAGTGAACCAGTGTTATAAAAATATACACCTATAAGGAGGCCACTCCACGTTTCTAAGTGGAAGACCCAAAAGTCCTCATGACCAGTGGAGTGGACAGTCTACCACCTTAGGTCAAAGACCCAAATCAATGACTGGCTAACTCTCTATGGAAAACTAGGGAGGATAGAGCACACCACTAAAAATAAAATCCTAAAAAGATACAAACCAAACAAACTACCCTTTTGAATGCTTCCGACCCAGGGAGATGAAGTCCTGGTCGTCTAAAGAATTCACAAAGGTAAACGACTGGCTAGGACAAGCAGTTACCCAAACCTCCAATCGATGGTCCCTTTGAGTGTCTCCTAGAGAGTACAAAGTCTTCCTCAGGTACCGCGATACACCCCTCGAAGTCACATGTGTGTCAACCAATATAATGAAAACTAGGCCACCAACTTGTAATCAACAACTAGGGGGGTACATTCGACAACCAGGCGAGTGTATGGGCAAGGTAACTAAGCTCAAATATCCTCAGGAGGCCTGAAACACAACAGGGACAAAATCAATCTTAGAGTACCTTGGATGTATCCAAGTGTCTCAAAGGTCTGACATTATTTGGGCCAATAACACTAAAGGATTCACCCCCAATACACACTCTCCCAAACATTTTTTCGTGATCATGAGTGGATATCTTTTTCATTTTCCTCCACGCAGCCTCATGTTTGACTCTTGTGTGAGAGGAGCTTCCTAGATTGAGTAATTACAAGGTGGATTCTTCACACCCTAGCACAGACACCTAAGAAATTTTTAGTTGGCCTTGGATATTTTACCTCTCCAAACCTAATCCAAGGCCCTAGCCTAAGCTATTGGTGAACCCTAGAAAAAGTGTTACTATTATATTTTAGATTAGCACATTCATTTTAAGGTATTTTCTTACTCAAGGAATGGAAGTGAAACTGATGTTGTTTGAGACTCTTGCAAAAATGAAACTTATTTGAACACTTGCACAGAAGAATTTACACTAATTCTATAAATGAAAAAGAGATTCAAGCAAAAAGCATGACCAACCCTTCAAACCTAAAAATGCAATCTTTTCTCCTTTCCATGCAAAATGCACAATGAAACATTCGAGTGAAACAAAAGAGCAAATAAAAGGATTTTCTTTATTATTTTTCTTTTGAAAATATTTCAAGATGAGAAGAAAACACAATCCTATGCTAATTCCTTTTTCTTTTTCAAATAACAATGCAAAGCAAATGCAAAGAAAGAAAGATACCTAAAAAACTAGGTTTTTTCTTTCTTCTAATCAAAGAAAAACTAACAAAATATGCTAAAAGAAATTGCATAATACATGATTCATGGCCCTTGCCAACCATGAGGGGGATTTTTTTTTTAAATGCAACTTATTTTTCTTAAAATTCAAGCTAAAAATAAGCCAAAACTTCTTGGAAATACAAAGAGACAAAGGGATTTTATTTTTATTCCATAAACAATCTGAGCCTGCAAATTGTCTAAACCCTAAACAATAGAAGCTTATGGAAATCAAGAAGACTTGGGAACCACAAGTTTCCAGTAGAAAAAGGAGAATATTTTGAAAAAAATCTTCAAAACCACAGAGATGCGTGTTGTGCACATCCAACCTGCGTATGTATGTGGGATGTGTATAATGCATAGAGCGTATGTACATGTGTTGTACAGAGAGTAGGGCATGTACACCTCTGGGAATTTTCAAAAAATAAAACTTTTGGACATACAACTTGGGAAAGGGAGGGTGGTAAGAACTTGGAAGGTGACCAAACACCCAAATTGATTCATAACACTCATAAAACTTAGAAAGAAACTAAAAAATCAAATCAAACCCAGATCTCCCAGTAAGACCCTAGAGAGACTCCCTAGTGGAGTCGCCAATGCTTCTACAGGGAAAATCCCCCTATACTAGGTCTATGGTAAAGGTTGTTGGTAAATATTTAACAGACAACGAATGCTTGTCATTGATGGCAAGTACAACAATGAAGATGGCATGAGTACATAAAGTACATAATAGATTAGCATGATGAGAAGACGCTGCAGAGAAGATTCGAATAAGCTCGGAAGAGATAGTGCAGAGGATTGTTGGTAGATCATCGATGGCAAGATCACAGTAAGAGAAACAAAGTAAGATCGGGAGGAGAAGCAACATTTCTGGTCATTGGATCTCATTTACAATTCCTGATGACCGTCAAATCAAGCGTTGATCGGGAATGTTGATCCCACGCTATCTCGGAGCTTCGCCTATCGTGAGTTGGAGAGGCAAGATACATAACCACCAAAATTGTGATATGTGAAATTGCGATTTATTCATAGCCATCATATCGAGGTTTGTTTTGGACTGTTGATCTGAGCTCCATCTCAGAGCTTCGCCTATCGTGAGTTGGAGAGGCAAGATACATAACTGCTGAAATTGCGATATGAGAAATCGTGATTTATTCACAGCCGTCAGATCGAGGTTTGTTCTGGACCGTTGATCAGAGCTCTATCTCGGAGCTTTGCCTATTACGAGTTGGAGAGGCAAGATACATAACCGCCAAAATCACGATATGTGAAATCGTGATTTATTCACAGTCGTCAGATCGAGGTTTGTTTTGGACCATTGATATGAGCTCCATCTCGGAGCTTTGCCTTTCGCAACTTGTAGAGGCAAGGAACATAACCACTGAATTTGTGAGATGTGAAATCATGATTTAATCACAATCGTTAGATCAAGGTGTGATCTGAACCATTGATCCAGCTCCATCTCAGAGCTTCGCCTATCGCAACTTGGAGAGGCAAGAAACATAACCTCCAAACTTGCGAGATGCGAGATCATGATAAGATATGGACTGTCGGATCTATGGAGATCTCAATTGTCGATCAGATGAAGTTTATAAACTCACGAAGCACCTTTTTGGCACAGCCTATGGTCACCACCGGTGGTCAGGAGAAGGGAAGGAGTCAGTTTTGATAAGCTCCATTTCAGGGTTTCGGGGATCGCAACTTGGAGAGTCGAGATGCCTCATCTCCAAATTCATGAAATGTGAAATTGTGAAAGTGCTTTATGCATAAGTGCTTGGTCATAGACATGGTCATATAAAGGAAGGAGCCAGCATAGAAAAACTTTGTTTCAGAGTTTTAGAACTCGTGACATGGAGACTCAAGAAGTCTCATCGCAGAATCTTCGAACTGCAAAAGTGTAAAATGGGTAAATAACACAAGAACCCTTTAGAGTTAATCCAATGATCCAGGTGAATCTGAGCATAATCAGAAGGCTACTGTTGCACGTCACAGTGTAACTACCAGAAACCACTGATGGTTTCTGCCAGAGGACTCGAAGACACTTCGGGGTGATTAACAGAGGAGATGAAGAGTCTCTAGGAATCTTCAGGAGGGATGAAGATGCTCATGGAGGTGATTGACAACTGGATAAGCATTGAAGCTTGTAACTGGAACAGAGAAGGTGAGCTTGAATTTCACAGAGAAGACGAAGAGTCTCAACTGCCAGAGAGGCTGAGGAATCTCTACATAACATACAGTGATGCTGAATGAGTGGAAAAACATCTAGAGAAGCTGAAGAGTCACGATGATGATCAGACAAAGCACTTGAGTTGTGGAGGATATCGGCACGGTGTGAGTATGCAAAGGAATTGCACACATTGCATGCACAAGGTGCACAAAAAAAAGAAGCTATAAATGCAAAGTACAGAGAAGAGATGTGGTTGTTGTTGTTGCTCAGATTGTTGTGGATGTTGTTGAAGGTGATTCATGCATGAAGGATAAGAGTGCAGCAGCTGAAAAGAATAGAAGAAGAACTGTGTAGCGAATGGACATGGTGCACAGAGCATAAATGCAAAAGAACAGAATGGGCAACGGATGCATGCTGGAAGACAACGAGGAAGTCTGAGTAGCAAAATCTTGCAGAACAGTGATGAGACTGGTAAGTTGTTATTAAACACTATATCACTATAATAGGATTCAGTATTTCATATTCATAATCCAGGGAGGTTAGGAGGTGCTAGGGAGGACTGATGTCCTCAGAGGTTCAAGTGGGGGCTTGAACACGGGGAGTTGGTGCTTCCTTCTAGTTGGTGCTAGAGAAACCAGGGAGTTGGTGCTTCCTTCTAGTGGGTGCTAGAGAAAAATAGAGAGTTGGTGCTCTCAGCAAGTTGCAGCTTGCAAAACAGAGGTTGCAGCCTCACAATGAGTTGGTGATCAAATGTATGATAATGTAGAGAATGTAAATAATACTTATCATATAAAGAAGAAGAGGTTTTTACCCTGTATGGGTTTCCTTG
>SNQJ01S0059132.1:0-42785 GCA_010110895.2 Picea sitchensis | reverse complement strand
ATCAATGCCAAAGGGGGAGATTGTTGGAAAATATTTAACAGACAACGAATGCTTGTCATTGATGGCAAGTACAACAATGAAGATGGCATGAGTACAGAAAGTACGTAATAGATTGTCATTATGAGAATATGCTGCAGAGATAGTTCGAATAAGCTCAGAAGAGATAGTGCAGAGGATTGTTGGCAGATCATTGATGGCAAGATCACAGTAAGCAGAACAAAGTAAGCTTGGGAGGAGAAGCAACATTTCTGGTTGTTGGATCTCATTTACAATTCCCAATGACCGTCAGATCAAGTGTTGATCAGGAATGTTGATCCCACGCTATCTTGGAGCTTCGCCTATCGCGAGTTGGAGAGGCAATATACATAACCGCCGAAATCGTGATATGAAAAATCACGATTTATTCACAGTCGTCAGATTGAGGTTTGTTCTGGACTATTGATTTGAGCTCCATATTGGAGCTTCTCCTATCGCGAGTTGGAGAGGAAAGATACATAACCGTCGAAATAGCAATATGTGAAATCACGATTTATTCACAACCGTCAGATCCAGGTTTGTTCTAGACCGTTGATTAGAGCTCCATATCGTAGCTTCACCTATCGCGAGTTGGAGAGGCAAGATACATAACCACCGAAATCACGATATGTGAAATCACAATTTATTCATAGCTGTCAAATCGAGGTTTGTTCTGGACCGTTGATCTGAGCTCCATCTCGGAGATTTGCCTTTCGCGACTTGGAGAGGCAAGAAACATAACCACTGAACTTGCGAGATGCAAAATCACGATTTAATCGTAGCAGTCAGATCAAGGTGTGATCTGAATCGTTGATCTGGCTCCATCTCAGAGCTTCACCTATCGTGACTTGGAGAGGCAAGAAACATAACCTCCAAACTCACGAGATGTGAGATTGCGATAAGATCTGGACCGTCGGATCTATGGAGATCTCAATCATTGATCAGATGAAGTTTATAAACTCACGAAGCACCTTTTTGTCATAGCCTATGGTCACCACTAGTGGTCACGAGAAGGGAAGGAGTCAGTTTTGATAAGCTCCATTTCGGGGTTTCGGGGATCGCAACTTGGAGAGTCGAGATGCCTCATCTCCAAATTCATGAAATGCGAAATCACAAAAGCGCTTTATGCATAAGTGCTTGGTCATAGCCATGGTCATATAAAGGAAGGAGCTAGCACAGAAAAACTCTGTTTCAGAGTTTCAAAACTCATGACATGGAGACTCAAGAAGTCTCATCGCAGAATCTACAAACTGTGAAAGTACGAAATGGGTAAATAACACAAGAACCATTTAGAGTTAATCCAATGATGCAGGTGAATCTGAGCATAATCGGAGGGCTACTTTTGCACATCACAGTGTAACTGCTAGAAACCACTGATGGTTTCTGCCAGAGGACTCAAAGACACTTCGAGGTGATTGATAGAGGAGATGAAGAGTCTCTGGGAATCTTCAAGAGGGATGAAGATGCTCATGGAGGCAATTGATAGCTGGATAAGCATTGAAGCTTGTAACTGGAACAGAGAAGGTGAGCTTGACTGTCACAGAGAAGACAAAGAGTCTCAACTGCCAGAGAGACTGAGGAATCTCTGCATAACATATAGTGATGCTGAACGAGTGGAAAAACATCCAGAGAAGCTGAAGAGTCACGATGATGATCAGACAGAGAACTCGAGTTGTGGAGGGTATCGGTGTGGTGTGAGTATGCAGAGGAATTGCATGCATTGCATGCACAAGGTGCACAAAAAAAAAGAGCTATAAATGCAAAGTACAAAGAAGAGATGTGGTTGTTGTTGTTGGGATTGCTGTGGATGTTGTTGAAGGTGATTCATGCATGAAGAAGGATCAGAGTGCAGCAACTGAAAAGAACAGAAGAAGAATTGTGCAGTGAATGGACATGGCGCACAGAGCATAAACGCAGAAGAATAGAATGGGCAACAGATGCATGCAGGAAGACAGCGAGGAAGTCTGAGTAGAAAAATCTTGCAAAATGGTGATGAGACTGGTAAGATGTTATTAAACATTATATCACTATAATAGGATTCAGTATTTCATATTCATAATCCAGGGAGGTTGGGAGGTGCTAGGGAGGATTGGTGTCCTCAAAGGTTCAAGTGGGGGCTTGAACATAGGGAGTTGGTGCTTCCTTCTAGTTGGTGCTATAGAAACCAGGGAGTTGGTGCTTCCTTCTAGTGGGTGCTAGAGAAAAATAGAGAGTTGGTGCTCTCAACAAGTTGCAACTAGAAAAATAGAGGTTGTAGCCTCACAATGAGTTGGTGCTCAAATGTATGATAATGTAGAGGATGTAAATAATACTTATAATATAAAGAAGAAGAGGTTTTTACCCTGTATGGGTTTCCTTGGGAAATATATGTCTCTGTGTTTCTCATATATGTGACTGATGCTGAATGTGCCATTGTCATTATTGTGATCATCATTGAGTGCCTTGTAAATATTTTAAAAGGAGCATAATTGTTTAAGCACGGGAACAACTATTTCACCCCCCCTCTCAGTTGTTCAACAAAGGCAGAGTGATAACTCCCTTAAAATGTTGTTCTACCCTTAATTTACCCAAAAACCATCTAAAAAAATGATGAGAGAGAAAGGAAAGTTAGTTAATAAGTGCACCTTTAGTCCTTGTGGTTGGTGTATACCTCTTTCGTTTGTTGCCACCTCCTAGATTACAGATCTCCTACAAAATATGACCTACAAAAGGTTAGGAATACAATGCAACAACATATGCAATCTCTATTGATCACTTTAAAGGTTTATACATATATATAAATGTGAAAATTAACAAAAACATGCAAAAATAGGGTTTTGGGACAAGGATGAACTATTTTATTCAATTTCAAGATAAAAAGTATTACAACCTTTGTTGGCAACTTCTCCATGAAGCAAGTCTGGGATCCTCTTTCATGGGTCCAAGTGCATCAATCCCACATTATCTTCTCACAACCAACTTATCACCAAGGGAAGGAGTAAGGGTTACATAAGGAGAAAGGGTTGGAGGGGAAGGTTGAGGCTAAAACTCAGAATGGGATGCAAATCTTGGACTAAGAAAGGGAAGGTATTAAGGAAGAGTTTTCATATTCTCTTGCTTATATTCATAAATGACACCCCAAGACCTCTTTTTATATGAGAAAAATATGGTTATTTAGTTTGGGGACAGGCCACAAGGGATAAAATGGTTAGGAAACCCTTCATAGCCCATAAACTCCGCTGAATTCTGCGCAATTTTATATTTTTTGCAACCTTTGGAGGTAAAAGCAGGCTATATAGCATGCAACATGCATGTGTATGTGGACTAACTAGCATGCAACACACATGCATACGTAGGCTACCTGTTCAACAAGATGCATACACTCTCCATTTTTTTTTTTTAAGAGGAAGCCTCAACAGTGTTTTGGAAAAGTATGCAAAAGCAAGGGCCAATGTCATGTATGCATAGATAAGGCATTTTGGACTATAAAAATTAGTGGGACTTGTTGTAACAAATATTGAAATTTTGGCTTTCGGTCACTTAAGAGAATGAAGGGAAGCATTGGCAGTGGAACGACCGCATACACCGAACATTAAGCCACATGGAGAAAAACCTCAAGAGTCTGAGTTTTTTTCCATATAGGATTTGGCCAACGTAGATATCTTAATAACTACAACGTTGATCCCTGAATTCACTAAAGTATTAAAGGATAAGCTAGGTCAAATAAAGATTAAGTGTTTTAATTGTTAATCAATCCCATCACAATTTCACGATTCGGGATTTCTCGCGTCAAGTATTATCAAAGTCCCAACACTTAAATCCATGAAAGGTTAAATATTAATTGCTAATCGTGATTAATTAAGAGTTTTTTTAATACGAATGATTGGTGTCTTGATGATCCCATCGCAATTTCGTGATCCGGGGTTTACTTATGACATATCCCCTATCTCCAGGATCCCCAAAGTTCCGAAATATGAAATCACATTTTCTTCAAACAAACCCTAAGATTAAAAGATTAAACTGTTTTCAAAACATGATTAATGATGAACAAGTTTCTCTTTTGCTTTTCAGGAATTAAGGAAGGCAGACAAATGATTATTGCCTAATTAATCCCATCGCAATTTCATGATTCGGGATTCCTTGCAGGTCATCACTCTTGAGGACATGATACCCGAAACCCAAAGGCCCGAAAGAGTGCAATGTAAAAGATGAAATCTATTTTTGTGATTTGACCGATGTGAATATTTTAGTAACCACTGCTTTGTTTCCCCGAATCCCGAAAACCTGAAATTAGGACTCCAGTCACATGCAAAATTGTTTTAGAAAAATGCAATTTTCTCAGCCGTGGAGAGGTCGTTTCTCGGTTTCAAATAGTCAATCAACATCTAAAAATCCTAATATTTCCAGTGGTGTCTTCAGAATTTCATTTTGATCTTGGTAAGGCAGTCAAAATCCCCCCGCAAGATGAGGTTCATTTTCCAAAATATGACATTTTTACTGTGCTGAGTCATCATTTTCAAATGAGGATTCTGAGCGACTAGAGTGTCATTTTGAGAAAAGGTTGGAGCAGTTTGTGCCTAACACATCATATATCATTAGAATCTTTCAGTTTTCCTACAGGTGTCACATATTGGGAGAATCAAATCCATCTCTGAGCCCTAATTTTTGGATTTCATTTTCCCTATTTTGACACATGTTTGCTAAATGCAGATTTGGGAAAAACGAAAATGGATATCAGGGAACTGAGAGAGGTTTTTTCTCTGAACAAATAGAGGCACAAAAGCCATTTTTAGTTTATTCACATCTTTCACGATTTGAGAGATAAAGAACCATAACTACAACCTCATTTCTCAACAGTTTGGCCCATCTTCTATGGCCGTTGGTTTCAAGAATTGATTGTAACTGTTGTTTTGGGAGGATTTTCGACCTCAAGACCTATATGAGGCATCTTTGTAATAGGGATAAGTGGGGGGGAAGATAGACAAGAGTATTACTCCTGGGCTGTAGCTTTCATTTTCAGTTTAATATAAGATTGCAAAAGCATGTTTTATCAATATCAGAGATTCTTGTGATGTTGCTTGCAGAGAATGTCTTATTTCTTCGTTTTCACATCATTTCACTTGGTTTTATTTTCATTTTCTTCTCGATTTGTAATTGTGTTTGTAATGGAATTCATCCGTTTGTAAGATGCTCTATTTCTGGACAGGTTATAGGTTGTTTCTTGTAGAGATATGAAGGTTCAGAATTCATCCTTGCTAGATGCTCTGTCTTAACTATCTCTTTCCACTGATTTATGCTTGGAATTCACTCATTGCTAAGTGCTCCTTGCATTTTGATATGTTTTTTCTTTATTTTGCTGCCATACTTTTTATAACTCATTCCCTCTCTAATCAATTTCTATCTCACTTCCGCTCCATGGATTTCCATTGTCGAAACACTCTTATTACTTGCTTGATCATTTGACTCCATGCCCAATGGACTACTTTTTGATCCAACCCATCAACCCTAAAAAACCAAAACTTTTTGTTACCCACAGATCTACCCACTGTTAAGCTTATTGAATATCCTATTGTGAAATATTTTCGAGAGATCCCTCTTGGGTTGGAAGGGGTAGTTTCCAATCAAAAGTGGTTCGAGGTTATCTCAGAATTTACTTGCATGCAACCCAAGTCAAGTCTGAGTGACAAAATTTATTTCATTTAAAATGTGCTAAGGCTTGGTTTTATTACAACCTAGAACCAACTCTTGCGACAACATTTTCTGGTGTCGTTTCTGGGGACAGAGGAATGAAGCTATTTTCCCTGGGATACGACAAATTTTTTAGATCTATTCCTTGATGGTGAGCAAGGGATAGGCATTCAATTTGCTATGATCATTCACCTGGTGACTCCTTGGTTCGAATACTCTACATGATTCACTGGCGACTCCACTGGTCTCAAAATGTCGAATTCGTTCACTGCTCGGATTGCTGCAAGGTTTGCTCCTATGGATTTTACAAATGTTTATGGTTTTCCAAACACTGTTTTAGACATTAAAGTTTGGGAAGATGTCCTTCCTAAATTTGGAGAATATACAGACGACAATCCCGCCTAAGACTTGCTTGAATTCCACAAGCTCATGGATGAATTAAATATACATCATGAAGATGTCCTCATGAAACTGTTTATGTTTTCGTTGCAAAGAGATGCTAGACTCTAGTATAAATCTTTACCTCATTCCATTATTCCTTCATTGAAATATTTTCACATACTTTTTCATCAGCATTGTAAAATAATCTATTTAGCTAAAATACTTTTTGAAGATTGCTATAATATAAAATTCATAAGACAAACAGATCATCTTGAAGAGGAGGAAGGAATATTAGAAATTTCTCAAGTCAATGAAGATAATCATTATGAAGAAGAGTTGGCTGATAAAAAAGTAGGATATGATAGCTCTTGTGATCACATTCAAGAAGAAGGTATTCAACGTCATGGTCAACATGCAGAAGAGAAAGAAAACAATAGTTGTTTGATCCAAAAATTGCATAGACCACCTCCTCCTTTAACATAAGAAGAGATATATCTACTCCTGAACAGTCATGTTGCAACCCCTGCTTACATAGATCTGCAGCATTCACATAGTCTCGAACATGTGAGTGAAACTTATTCTATTACTAAAAATGAAAATCTAAGTTTAAATCATGATAGCCATGGAACTTTAGAGGAAGTTAGTAAAGCAATTGATGATGATAATTTCTGACCAGAGGATCATCTTGTAGACACTGTTTTGTTTCATGAAAAAGATAGGGTTGTCATGTTTAATAACCTTGAAGAATGTTTGTTGTTCGAGGATGTTTTAGACTATGATTTGGAGGAGTGTGGATATGAGATAGATAGCTTCACAGTTGATATTCCTAGCATTTGTTTGACTAATGACACTCTTGAGTTATCTGATGAATCTGTTTATGATGAATATCTGGAAGAACAAGAAGAACATATTTATTTTTCATCATAAACGATAATTTACAATAGTCCTCCTTTGTTTGATAAATGTGATGAAAGTGTTTATGAAGATGATGAGCAGCAAGAAACTTTGGTTCAACAGGAAAGTAATCAGCAACATCATGAAAAAGATCATCCTATATATGATAGCTACCAAGAATATTTTTGGACAACAGATGAAGGACATAAGGAGGGGTTATTTAAACAATTGATCTCTCCTCCCTGTTTAGCAACCATTGAGCAACAGACCAGTAAAGTTTCAATGCGACATTTTTGCACCAATGGAAGAAAAAATCAACAGTGGACAAAGTGCACAAAAACATTTCAGACAACTTGCCCAACAGGAGGAAGTATGGATTAATTGTGAAAGTGGTATATCTCTTCCCTTCTACGATCCAGTAGTAGTTTATATGGAGTCAAAATGGGGGACTGAATTTTTTATTTCCAACTTCTTGAAGTCTGAATTTCAAAATTGTAAGTATCTTCTCCCAGGGCATGTTTTGAAATTCACAGCTGCTCCTGTCATCCTTTTGCTCAAATATGGAAGTATAATTAAGTTTTTTAGTCAGATACTTGCTTGGTTGATTTGGAAGTTTTCCTATACTTGAACAAAGCAATGATATCGGTTAGAGTAGGTGATGTATATGAATAAGCCTGACTTTGAGCACTAAAGCACCACAATGGTTTTCAGTTTGTTTCTGGTTTAGTTTGGAATCCAATATGGTTTTGTTTAAAGCATTACAACTCCATAGCCCAATGAATGCATAAGTGTTTTTTTGTTTAAGAAAGGTGCAAGTAAAGCGATAGAGTTCAGAGTTTGATAAGGATGATTTCAGGTCACCCAATGGATGAAGGCACATGGTCTACTATTCTTGGCACTTTACAGGAAAGCACCATCCCTAGATGGAGCCTCTATTGTAACAAATATTGAAATTTTGCCTTTCGGTTACTTAGGAGAATGAAGGGAAGCATCGGCAGTGGAACGACCACGCATACACTGAGCATCAAGCCACATGGAGAAAAATCTCAAGAGTCCGAGTTTTTTGTCGTCTAGGATTTGGCCGACATAGATATCTTAATAACTACAACCCCAATCCCCGAATTCACTAAAGTATTAAAGGATAAGCCGGGTCAAATAAAGATTAAGTGTTTTAACTATTAATCAATCCCATCGCAATTTCACGACTCAGTATTTTTCGCGTCAAGTATTATCGAAGTCCCGACACTTAAATCCATGAAAGGTTAAATATTAATTGCTAACCATGATTAATTAAGAGTTGTTTTAATACGAATGACTGGTGTCTCGTTGAGCCCATTGCAATTTCGTGATCCGAGGTTTACTTGTGACATATCCCCTATTGCCAGGATCCTCGAAGTTCTGAAATATGAAATCATGTTTCATGCCTCGCTAATCTCATCAAAATTTCATGATCTGGGGTTTACTTGTGACATATCCCCTGTTTCCAGGATCTCCGAAGTTCTAAAATATGAAATCACGTTTTCTTCAAACAAACCCTAAGATTAAAAGATTAAACTATTTGCAAAACACGATTAATGATGACTAAGATGCCCTTTTTCTTTTCGGGAATTAAGGAAGGCAGACAAATGATTATTGCCTAATTAATCCCATCGCAATTTCACAATTTGGGATTCCTTCCAGGTCATAACTCTTGAGGACATGATACCTAAAACCCAAAGGCCCGAAAGAGTGCAATGTAAAAGCCGAAATATATTTCAGGGATTTGGCCATTGGGGATTTGTCCAACGTGAAGATTTTAATAACCACTTCTTCATTTCCCCGAATCCCAAAAACCTGAAATCGGGACTCCAGTCATATGAAAAATTGCTTTAGAAAAGAACAACTTTCTCAGCCGTGGAGAGGTCATTTTTCGCATTCGAATAGTCGATCAACATATACAAATCCTAAGATTTCTAGTGGTGTCTTCAGAATTTCATTTTGATCTTGGTAAGGTAGTCAAAAGTCCCCCTCAAGATGAGGTTCGCTTTCAAAAATATGACATTTTTACTGTGCTGAGTCATCATTTTCAAATGAGGATTCTGAGCGACTGGAGTATCATTTTGAGAAACGGTTGGAGAATTTTGTGCCTAACACATCAGAGATCATTAGCCTCTTTCAGTTTTCCTACAGGTGTCACATATTGGGAGAATCAAATCCATCTCCGAGCCCTAATTTTTGGATTTAATTTTCCCTGTTTTGACACATGTTTGCTAAATGTAGATTTGGGGAAAATGAAAATGGATATCAGGGAACTGAGAGAGGTTTTTTATCTGAACAAATAGAGGCAGAAAAGCCTCTTTCATTTTATGCACATCTGTCACGATTTGAGAGATAGAGAACCATAACCACAACCTCATTTCTCAGCAGTTTGGCCCATCTTCTATGGTCATTGGTTTCAAGAATTGATTGTAACTTCTGTTTTGGGAGGATTTTCGACCTCAAGACCTATATGAGGCATATTTGTAATAGGGGATAAGTGGGGGAAAAAATAGACAGGATTAGTACTCCTGGGCTATAGCTTTCATTTTCAGTTTAATATAAGATTGCAGAAGCATGTTTTATCCATATTAGATATTCTTGTGATGTTGCTTACAAAGAATGTCTTATTGCTTCATTTTCACATCATTTCACTTGGTTTTATTTCCATTTTCTTCTCAATTTGTAATTGTGTTTGTAATAAAATTCATCCGTTTGTAAGATGCTCTGTTTCTGGATACATTATAGGTTGTTTCTTGCAGAGATATGAAGGTTTAGAATTCATCCTTGCTAGATGCTCTGTCCTAACTATCTCTTTCCACTGATTTATGCTTGGAATTCACTCGTTGCTAAGTGCTCCTTGCATTTTGATATGTTTTCTCTTTATTTTGCTGCCATACTTTTTATAACTCATTCCCTCTATAATCAACTTCTATCTCGCCTCCACTCCATGGATTTCCATTTCCAAAACACTCTTATTACTTTCTTGATCATTTGACCCCATGCCCAATGGACTACTTTCCGGTCCAACCCATCAACCCTAAAAACCCAAAAATTTCTGTTACCCACAGATCTGCCCACTGTTAAGCTTATTGAATATCCTATTGTGAAATATTTTTGAGAGATCCCTTTCGGGTTGGAAGGGGCAGTTTCCAATCAAAAGTGGTTCGAGGTTATCTCATAATTTACTTGCATGCAACCCAAGTCAAGTCCGAGTGACAAAATTTATTTCATTTAAAATGTGCTAAGGTTTGGTTCTATTACAACCTATAAACAACTCTTGCAACAACAGGACCCTCAGTCCCCATTGTCTAAAATTCTCAAAAGGCAACTAAGAACATTGGTGTCAGAATGTATCCTTCCTTGATTGGAACCTTAAATTTATTGGCACCAATCTCGTTTATTAATGTCTCTTCTGATGAATACTCATAGTCATTGAAGCATGTCGCATTATGCATTTCATATTTCGATGACCCATGGACTATACCTTCTTTGAATGCATCGTATGAATGTCATTCACACATAGGAATGGAAATTTCATTGTCTACAACCAAGATTGCATATCAGGCTATCCAGGAAGCCACTGCAGACCTGGATCCTCCCTCTTCATGGATGGAAGAGATGGATCCTGTCCTAGACCCCATTTGGGTCGTAAACTCATCTAGTTCACATGATTTCCTCGATGATACTTTTCCTTTAGTCAAAGTAATCTTAGAGGCCATGACTATTCCTGAAAGGCCTTGGGAGGACGTTCACCATCCTATTTTGAATTTACCTCAGGTTTCCCCTTTGTATGTTCCTAGTGTTCGAGTAAACTCTTCCCCACCATGGGTGAATTATGTGGCATCTTATCCTCAATGTTTAATTTTTCATGAGAAGTATTCTTTATAGTTATGCTCTCCTTATCAAGACAAAGTCTCAATAATTGATCATGTGTTTTATCTAATTGAGGCCTAGAATCCCTTACTTCCCTCTATTGGACTGAGTAATCTAGAATTTCCTCTTGAGTCTGATCTTGTTTTTTGTGAGACCTCGAGCCCTGGCATTTGTGAGTTGTCGAGCCCCGGTTTCATGGATGTTGAGATTCCTTTAGATGGGGCTATACTTGAAGATAATATTTTGTATTTTTGACCTCTTCCTGAACTGGAAACGTTACTAGTTGGTTACCAAAGAATCCCTTGGCCTAAGACTAGCAATGGGATCTAGCTAGAGAGCTACTATGCATAATTCATAAGGCTGTGTGGTCCTTTATACATATTGTACTTTTAGGGTTTCTTGTTTTCAAGTTTTGTATCCCTTAACACATGTTTTATTAGAGGTTTCTATATTGGACTTCTTAACTTAAGTTTTTTTGGTCTTATATATAGGACTTTGGATACATTATATTTGGTACCTTTCTTTATGTTGATCTATTCTGATAGGTAATGATCTTGAAACTAGCATATAGGTTAGATTTTCCCCTCCGTGATTTTTTGCATTATATGTTTCTTGTACCATTTTTTCTTAGGATCGAGCCCATTGAGTTGTGAAAAATAACCTTGTTTGTTGTTTGTAAGTGTTGTAATTCACATGGTAGATCCTACCTTCCATGGGAATCCTAGATTAGACCCCCTTTTCATTTTGGCGCCCATGCTGTAAGTTTTCTATCAGGTTCGGGAGTACTGTTTAGCCCTGACATGACATTGAATTTGAAATTCATTCTTCTTACTCAATCTAGGTTCTGGAAATTATCTACAGGACTCCCCCATTATATGATGCTCACATCAAAATCCAAGAGTCTTAGTTAATCTCTTTTTAGACTCCGTAAAATTGAAAATATTGTCGAGTGAACTTGTTGTCTTTCACACTCATAAAAGGGATTTGAAAGGACATCTATTTGTGCAAGTTTAACCCTTTTTTAGGCCAAATGGACTAATTATGAAAAAGGTATACTCTAGTCCACATTGGCTAGAAGAGTTCTCCTTAGTATTGTTTTACACTTTTTCATGCTTAGGAGACTAAATTTATAAAAAAGACACCATTGAAAGCTTACTTATGGGGTTTTCAAAATGATTTTGAGTTGTAACTGCATCGCATATTGCTTGCTTGCACTTTTAGTCCTAATGTTGTCTTCAACATGCCATTTTTGAACCACTTGCTTTTTCATTCTTATAAGTTCCCATCCTTGCAATTTATGTCTCTGTGACTCGACACATTAACCCTAGAGGTAACTTTCCCCGAGTGTCCTTATCCTACACATTGTTTCCTTACATTGAGAATAGGTATGTTCCTTGCACTTTGGAACTAGTTTTCTTTCTTGCAACACTCATTTCCTACATTGTACTATAACACTCTTTTATTTTTTTTCAGGATTTAATAATATGAAAAAGACAAAAAAATTGAAAAACCAAAAAGAACAAGGGTGAAAAAGAGTACTATCTTCTATCAGCAACAATTGTGTCTCCTTTGAAATTCGCATAAATTTTTGAGTCCATTCATCAAAGGTTTGGGTTTAGTATGGCCTTAGGAAGCTGAAATCATTACTCAGAGTTTACTCCTCCAACTGGTTATTCTTCTCATCCCTATGGAGAGTTTGTTGATGCCTCTTACATCACAAACTTTTGTCCATGTTTAGTCTCGTGTCTATGCTTCCTGAGTTATCCATCTGTCTCATGCTCTTGTTCAAAGGAAGTCTAAAACTATGTCCGCCATTCCTTAGAATTCTTGACTTTACATGTCGGCCATTCGTTTATAAGTGTATCTCAGAATCACATCAAGTTTTTGTCTTACCTTTCACCCTAGACCTACTTTCATCATTGGAAGGTGACCTTGAACACAATAGATGACATCTCTTCAGTGGTCACTGACTAGGTGGTTTCCCTTGTGCTCGACAATCAGAAATATATTCACACATTGGGATTCATACAATGTCTTGGATTCCATTAAAACCTATTGGTGGTTTTCTCGCCTCTGTCGGAAATTTTCATTATTGGATGTTATTAATAGGGTCTCTTTCATGTACTAATTGCATATGGTGCACACGAGATATGTACACAGTCATTGGTTTGTGCATATCTTGTTCGTCTGAGTTATTCCTAATAATCAAAGTATTTATTTGTACCTCACTCTAGATGATGAGAGATACTTTAATTCTCTCCTTTCAACAGATCCCATTCCATCGACCTCAACTCATCTATTTTGGAATCGAGATCTAGAGTCATCAGAGTACCTAGAGGCTTGCAGTCATCAGTGGCAGGTTCTCTCATCATTGACAGTTAGGAATACATCAATGTCTCCTACTTGATGGATTCTTCAAGTGTTTGACCTCAATACCTTTATTCACACTTGTTGAATTTACTCAATTCCTTGACACCTACTTTCATCATCAATGGGTTGTCTTGTGTCTATTAATGGTATACCTCACTGACCAATAATCAAATGAAGTCCCATTGTGTTCGACTTCAACTCCTTTATTCACATGATGTAGACTTTCACCATCGAAGGTTAGTGTAGAAGACCTCAACCTCATAGTAGCAACACCTCATACCTCTTGTTGTCTTTCATATTACTAGCACCTATATGACTTTAGTTATCAAGGAAGATCAGATTGTATTTCAATAGATATCTTCAATTGATTTTGAGACTGGAATCTATGTTTTGTTGGTGTCTATGACCACCTATGGCATATGTATAGTTTGTATTGCCTCTTCATGGAGATGAAAACTTATATTCTATATATGCACATGGATCTATAGTGTACTTCATATTTATAGCCATGTGCGCAAATTCAATATGTATTGTAATATTTTGACGGGTGACTAGTTCCTCCAATTGGGTCCTCACTACTCCACTTCTGGAAGTCGTAATGTATTTTGACGATCATGATTGATCCTCTGACATCACATATTAGGGGGCATCTGTTATAGCAATTTTTTCCACACTATATGCATCATTCTTTGGTGGCCTATCCTTTCCCTCTATAGACTCAATTTCCCCATTTTTCTCAGTTAAAAGTCAAAAATTCTAATTTTTGTGCATATACGTTGGCAACATTTATACAACATGTGTATATGCAGGTTGCTCCATTACAACCCACGTACATCAGGTTTTATACTCAAAATTAAAAATATTTTGGGTTTTTTATGCCAATTCACATGATCCACGACCCTTGGCTTTTCATATGATGGAAATTCTCTGATTTGACCCTTCAATTCCCTTTGGAGGCTATACATTCAGCCATATACAAGCCTTGAAAAAGGAAGAGAGAAACGTTGAGAGAAAATACACTCTAGATAAATTTCACCTCATATTGAATCTGCATCCCTTTGTCCTTTAATTCTAAATTCTCATTATGTTTAGCTCCCAAGCTCTCCCTATCTTGTGAAGGAGGAACCCAATTACTCCTAGAACTTGTGAGTTTTCCTTGTGGAGGATTAAAGTGGTGAAGGCCCAAGTGGAGGGATTTAGTTTCTTGGTTTCGATGATTTGTTGATACATAAGGTTTTCACCTATGTACTTCTTCTAATTATATTAATATAAATACTCTTTTCTCATCCAATTATATGTTGCAGATGTTTATATTATTTTCCATGGGTAAATTTTCTATACATGTTAATGGATTATGCTAGTTTATATGCTAACATTTCATACATTTTCCATATGCTTGTGTATATTGGATGTTGAGGAAAAGTTGTAGGTATCAATAATTGGATTGAAAGCTCAATGGTGGTCTCCTATGAATGTTCGGAAGAGGTAGGATTCTATCCTTTATTTTGTTGGCATTTGCATTTGTCTAGCATATTTGAGATTTGAGTTGATTTCTTGGTGTCATTTTATCTGTTGTGTTCCTACTCCAAACCATAGAGAGTTATTCTTCATAACACCAGTCCCAAGGGATATTTGTGTGTTTATCCTTAATCCCTATCACAATACCTTATGGTCTCTGTGATCCTCTCTTCATTTCAAGTGAAATATTCCTTGGCCTTGGTCGAGGATTGCTATGTTGATGCTATGGATTTTTTGTTGGAAAACACTGGATGAACCCTAGGTATAAACTACCCAACGTTAATAATGAAGTGCATAAGAATGGAACAAAACATCGGACAAATGTTTCTCTTGTCAGGAATTAAAATTATTGTTGAGAATGATGAAGGAAAGAGATGAGGTGGCATCCATCTCAAGAGGAAATTCAAGACTGGTTGACTGCGAATTAGCATGATTTTTCCCTACAAGAAAACCAAGGACTGAGAGTGAATTCCAACTAATGGGAATATATGTATCTCTACAATGATATGCATAATATTTTCTTTGTTGGATTTCCTTGTCTGTTGCATGAATGGCTAAAAAGGAAAACGACTATAAACTCTACTATGTGGCCTTTGGAGCTAGTAGTTTGGGATCAATTTGAGATTGAAAGAATGAAATTATTGGATAATAAGTGGACTTGAGCTATTGAATTCTGGTTTTCTTGAGTAAAATAAGGCTACATTGTTGAGTTTGTTGTGGAATACACCGACTATTTTAGCAAGGTTGAAAGAAATTTTGCAAAAGGTCCAAGAAAGTGGATGTTGGAAGAGATTCCACTTTGGATAAAAATGTTGTTCATGGAGAAAGGGTTGATTCACATGGATCTTGATCGAATGGCTGAGTAAACTCCCATAGCATGGGGGGGTTTGTAAATATGGGGGAAAGTTAGAAATAAAATGGATCTGTTGAGGAGGATCCATAAATTATTGAGATGACGTGAGGAATGGAATGGACCTAAAGGAGCATAGGATAAAAAGAGTTGAGAGGTATGCAAGAAGAGTTGATATAAGAAGAAAAGCAGAGCAGAGAATTGGAAAAGATTTAACCAATGGTGTGTGAAGAGGGGTTGGGTGCAATATGAAGAGAAAACATACCACACCACATAGTAGTGCAAAAGAGTATGTTATGCTAGAGTGGACCACAAATGAGGATATCCCCACAAAGAGGTGTGGCGTAGAGGATAGGGCCTCTAGTAGGGATACCAATAGTGATACTAGTAAGGGCCTAGGTGGTGAAGTCCATAACTATTGGCTATTTCGAAGTGTTGAAACCTTAGATTAAGATGAAGCACATAGTAGTGGTGTGATAATAAGAGGAGAAGATGGCGCATAGAGTAGTAGTGTGTTGTTTAGAGATGAATATAGTGTGCAAAGTGGTAGTGCACAAATAAGAATGGAAGACAAAGCACACATTTGTGGTGTATATAGAGGAGAGGAAGGTAGAGTGCAGCATGTCAATGCACTAAAAGAAGACACAGATGGAGGCTCCCCTAGTGGTTGGTGATATGAATCATAAATAGCATATGGTATTTTGAAGCTGCAAGTAGGAAACTCTCTAGGTCACGTCACAAGAAATTTCAGCAGAATATGGACTTACCCCCCCTTTGTACCACCCCCCTTGTGCATTTTTTATCAATAATAAAGCATGGAAGATAGTGAAGAAATTGGAGTTGAAGAGAGATAAGAAGAATATGGAAGTGAAGATATGAGTGAGGAAAAAGGTGAAGTCAACACTACTTTTGCGTCTCTTTCGTCACCTAAATGAAAAATAAATACGCTTACAAGCCTAGTTGGGTTAACTGGGCAAGACAACAGTGAATGCAAGAGTTAGAAACATCAAGCATGAGAAATAAACAAACAATTAAACTAGGAACAATAAAAGAAACTAAACTAGAGTGCATAGAGATATTAGAAACAAACAAAAAAACACCATTCATGCCACCAATGGATAGATTGTATTAGTGGGAAAACACCAAAGAGAAAGGGAGACTTATGGGTCCCCTATTCCTCCAAGGGAGGGCTCTTGAACCCCCAAATATTGAGTTATTTTTACAAATAGAAAACTAAAAGGAAATGGTGAAGAAATACAAAGCTCATTCACTCAATAGGTGATGTGAATAGCTCAATGAAATGATGCTTGTATGCTCTTGGGGAAAGAGGATCCTCCAAGAGAATATAGGCAGCATAACAATACAAATGAATTCTTGGAAATATAGTGCACCCATGGCCTCTTTTTATAGAAAATATTTGAGGCATTATTCAACCAATCTTCAGTGTGAAAAAGGGGCTATTTAGGGCACCCTTAGGTCTTTGACCAGCCCCCCACTCAGATTTAGCTTAGATTTGGGTGTCAAATCGACTTGGGAGATGAACCAGAAGTGGGTGGAAGGCCAACCAAGATCATAAATGAGTCGTTCTGAGGTATGTGTGGATTTTTGCATCCATAGTCATGCATCATGCGCATGTGCTATTTTTCGATGTTTTCGACTGGCGCACGTGCACGCACTTCCTTTGTATTCTAAGCACATGCATATTTTATAACTAGATGTATAGTTTTGAGCCCTTTGGAAATACATTTTAGGGCCATGGATGAACTAATAGGTGTTTGGAGATGTTGGATTCCTGTAACCATTTGCGAACAAAATTTTAGTGATAACAGATGCCCCTTGATGTATGAGGTTACGAGCATACGTATAGCTGAAATATAGCAATGTTTCTTCTACTGAGAGTACCTGTGTAAGAAAGAGCGTTGTGGGGAGTTGCAAGAGAAACCCATTGGAGGGAGAGGGGAACATGTAGGACCCAAACCTTTCACAAGGTGTGAAAAATAAAACTGTGTACAAATGAGGCAGGCATGCCCCATGCTCGTGTCATGTAATTCAAAAATGTGTAAGACAGTAACTGAAGTTGTGTGTTGGTGTAGATCACTGCAGCACCCTCGAGGGCGTGTTGAGAATAGCAGAGGACAATTTTGATGGTGAAAAAACTCTAAAAAGAGGCAATGAAACCTATAAGAAGTGTCAAGGATTCAGAGGCATTGTTGGCCTAACAATTTTTAGAGGTCTTCTGCAAATATAAAAACAATTGCAATAGTTGCAAAGTAAGACCCACTGCAACATGATAAAGTGTTGAAGTCGAACGTTGTGGGGGTCAACAACAATAGAGAGAAATGATGTTTCTCTCTGTGTCGTCCAAGACTCCTCATTGTGAACATTGTGAAGGTAATGAGAGTCGAGATACTGGTGCCCGTCTGGAAACTGTGTTGGAGTCAACAAATAGGGAGATGTGATGCCAAGAAGTGAAGGGCTTCGTGGAATCCATTGGATAAGATCAGGAACTGATGGGGAACATGAAAAAAGTCAAGGAGTGGTGAGACTCAAGACTTCCCGTGGTTGGGGATATATGTAAAGTGGCAGCAACCATGAAACTAAATCTAGTGTCAGGGGGACGACTAGACTGGGTTAAATTGTGCCAGAGGCGGCACAAAATGGAAAAATGTAGAGATCAAAAGGTGTATGGACTGTAAGATATTTGGGGTTTATGGATAATGTCAGTGAGGGTAGGAAGTAAAAAATTTCCCAACCAAGGGAGAAAAGGGTTTCTTTGCCAGAAAAGGAAGGTCGCTAAAGGTGACAACCAAAAGATATTGAAATGCGAGAAACAAAGGTTTTGTACAATTACGAAACAAATAAAGAATAAGGTGGGATAACTGTGCAGATATAGAAATGGGTGCCCCAGTGCAAGATGGATTGGCAGGTAAGGGCGTAAGTTTCTTGGAAAACAGGTGGAGGGTTAGGGCCCCATAGGTGGGTTTCTGTATTAGGGAAATGAATGGAGGATAATTTGCAGATAGGCAAACTGATGGTGGATGAAATGGAGGGTAAATGATACTACGGAGGTGCAATCAAATGTGAACCATAACGAGATTCTATGGGTTTCCATTATGGGGAAGCTAGAAAAATGAGGAGAAGGAGCATGTGGCTGATTCTTGGGAATGCAGAGACTATCGGGACTCCCAGCCCTAGGGGATGAAAACATCATGAGTGTCAAAGTGCCAGAGGGGACTATAATTGGGAAAACTCATGGAGGAGAGAATGCTACTGGTTGGAAGTACTGAAGTGCAGTGGAGGTGTGAGTACTGCAGAGCCGAATGTAGGGACCCTAGAGGCAAAGATCGAAGGGTGTGACTGGGAGATGCAATTGATATTTAGAGGGAATGATTACATGCGAGTGTCGATGATATACCTGAAGGGGAAGCGTTGATGCATGATGACCAAGTACCTGCACACATGAAAACCAAATACCCGACGTGAAAAATATCTGAAGATAGAGAACGTATAACAATTATTCAATAATTTTGAACATGAGCATGCGTACCTGAGTGTGATGTGAGAAAAATTCTCCCCGGGGGTTGAGGATGGATGGTGGCCCGGGGAATATGACTGTGTAGGTGGTGGGGTCCTAGTCTCATGGTTGAAGATGGATCGAAAAATGGATGCTCAGAGCTCCCAGAATTGAGTATGGAAGTTTGACAACAAGGACTATATATAGTGTTAGGCCCCACATTGCCACCTCATTTGTACTTGTTGCCATAGTGGATTGATGAGAGGTTTTGAGGAGATATTTGGAGATCCTGGGAGATTGAGCCAGTCAATTTAGGATCAGAAAGTGTCAAGTTAGTGGTCATATCCTCCTACATAATAGTTAGGATTTATTTTTTGGGAAGGACTTGTATGGATGGTCGTACAGGGGGGTTTTGTAAGGGTGGGCTCCCTAGTGCGTGGGCGATTGAATGATTCGTGCGCATGAGTGCATGGATATAATTTAGAGATCCACACATGAGGGTGCCCAAATGGGAAAATAGGCACACATGGAATGCACACCTACTCAAAGCACATCAGTGCATGCATGTGCAACTGTGTTCCTGACAGTTGTGCATGTGTGTGCAACTATGTAGCGAACATGTGTGCTAGGATGCACATGTGTGTGTGTGTGATAGGGGCGCATGTGTGCGCCTTTGTATTTCCAACAGTCGTGCATGAGTGTGCAACTATGGGATGAACAGGTGAGCATATGTGTGTACCTGTGGGGAAAAAAACCACGCCTTTGAGGCAAAGCTGAAGGGTGAAAAAACCTATCTTTTTTGGAGATTTCAGTGTTTTTATGGGTTGTGATGGCTGATCAAATATTGTATGTGTGGATGTAGGTGACCAGTGAATGATGCCAATCCACTAGAGAGAGAGGGACTAGGTGTGCCTGAGAGAGGCAGTGAGAGATGAGGAGCTGGTTGTATGAGGCTCTTTGGTAGCTTGTGGGTTGTTGAAGTTTTTTGAGTGTTCACTAGTGTGGGCACATGAGTACCTGTTGCAATTCCTTATTACTATGTGGATCCCTGACCTGCAGTGCTTCATTATGCATGGTGAGCATCTCACATTCACTGCGATGGAGGATGTATATTTTTTGACTAGGCTCCCATTCAGGGGAACCCTACTACCAGCGGATCCCGTGTTACCCAGGGATGGACAATTGGTTGTCTTAGCTCGGGTCTACTATAGTGGAGAGGACTTCATGTCAAGCTCTGTGGTGAGGATAGGGGCGATGGACACCCTTTTTCATCATTGCATGGAAGTGATTACTATGAGAGTCTATGGGTCCCTCGCGACTCAACAGATCAGTGGGGGTTAGCTGAGGATCCTGCAGAGGGCACGGGGGGGTGAGCAGTTTGCTTGGGACTTGATGCTACATACCAAGATGGTGGGGCAACTCAACAGGTGTTGATTTGCTGACTCAGGGGAGTTTTCCTTTGGGTCCATCTTGGTAGCGTGGTTTTTGGAGAGGGTGCCCATGTTGCGCCCTAGAGTGATATTGGATGCACCTGGTGTGCGAGAGCTGCAACTAAGGCAGTGGGCGACGATTTTGGTTCATCATGGGGGTGGGGAGGGAGGCCATTACTTTACTACCAAGGCAACACAGTTGTGGCATCATATGGTGCAAATCATCCTCCAGTTTCCTTATAGTGGGGTGGACTTTCAGGAGGACCCTGATATGGTGCTACCCCCTGGAGAGGTATTCGACCGTAGAGGTATGTTGATTTATTTGTTTTGATGGTTTGAAATTTAGATAGTATAGCATATATTTTATGGATGGATGGATGTTTATGCTATCATGTGTTTTTTGTATTTGCAGATGTGGGACCTCGCAGGTGAGAGGTTGAGCTGATCAGGGAGCCGGTTTGTCAGGGGCCAATGAGACCACCGTGGGGAGAGCCACGGGTAGGAGAGAGATGACAGAGGGATGAGGCTGGTGCGAGGCCAGCTGATGATGAGAGGGTGGGAAGGAGACATCATTATGATGATCCTAGTGTAGGGCCATCACATGCTGCTCCGATGGGGGCCGATAGAGAGTTTGAGGAGTTTTGCCACCAATTAGAGGTAGTATTACAGGGAGTGCCTGAGGGTTTGTGGACTTGGATCCAGAATGAGGGAGTCTTGGAGCAATGTAAGGGACCTTCGGAAGAGTTGCAGACCTTGATCCGCAGGGTAGCTATAGCGGGGGCTACGATGACTGGGTGATTTCCCCCAGGGCCCGAGGGACCCTTAGCTGGTGGGGCACCTCCTCCAGATTGAGGACCAGGTGGTGGATCTCTAGAGGCACCATGAGTGCCTTTGTATATGCATTTTTTTATTTATATAGGCCTGCAAGCCCATTTTGTATATGGTGCTATGACACCAATTTTGTACTTATAGGGTTGAGGTGATTCACCTGCCTACGGATGTTTGGACATGTTGTACTATTTTTTTGTAAACATTGATGGCATATTGATCGATATATATATATATACACATTTTGGACCTATATGATGTTCACATGTGATGATGATTTCTGATGCTTTTTATGATGCCTAATCTATATGTTGTGACAGACTTTGTGATGACTTATGTATGTGTAATGGTATCTTGATGTGATAAATGCCAATCTAACACTAGGTTAGCTATATTATCTACTATTTGATTAAATTGTCTTGGAATATGTGTAAATGTGATTGAATCAAAATGTCAAGATAAAAGTATATCTTGTAGGTATTTGCGAAAGAGGAAAGGATTGCAGACACGGTACACATTGTTGAGCTGAAGGACAATGAGCTGGGAATCTAGTAAGATGCTAAGGTGGAGGATATGGTGGTTACTGGACTCAGGGAGGAGGCCAATGATGGTTGTGTATTCTACTTGGTTATTTTTTTTTTAGCCCAAACATATTCCGTTGGAATGGAGCGGTTCATGTGAGGGGGAATAGAGGGCCCAAGAGGCCGAAGTGAGATTTTGTGTCCATCGTCTAGCTCCATTGGCATAACCAATGTGGTAGGCCGATGGAGGAGGGATCTGTCAAGAACATAAATGGTAGATTAGATGCAAGGCATGGAGGGAATAAAGAAGATTAAAAACTTAACGAAAAAATGTACAAAATAGAAAAAGCCTAGTGTAGAATGGCTACGTTCAGGTGTAAAATTTCTTTAAGTAAAACATATTGACGAGTTTTTTGAGAGGATGGCCTTCGAGGGAGGCCAAGATGTAGGTGCCTTTATCAAGGCAATGTTGGATGATGTAAGGTCCATGCCATAATGACTTGAATTTTCCATGGTTGAGGGTGTTGTGAGAGATATCGTAAGCAAGGACAAGGTCTCCTTCGTTGAATGAGAAAAGGTTGACGTGGCGATCAAAGGTGGCCTTCGATCATTTTTTAGCTGACTCATTGTTCTATAATGAAGACTGATAGTCTTCATCTAGAGACTCTAAGTTCAGCAAGTGCTCCTCCACTGGAGTAGTGTTGGGTAATAGCTCAATAGCAGTGCATAAGGTGGGAATTTTGCATTCGATGGGTAGAGTAGCCTCAACCCCATGGACTAGATGAAATGGTGTGAAACCAGTGGAAGTTTTAATTGCTGTGCAATAAGCCCATAGTGAGAAAAACAACATATGATGCCAATTGGTATTATGTTTGTTAAGTGTGCACTGCAACATGGTTTTGAGGACCTTGTTGACTGCCTCTACCTGTTCATTGGACTAAGGGTAGTACGAGGAGGTGAACTCATGGGAGAATCCTAACCTCGATGAAATTTCTATGAAAATCTCATTCTTGAAATGTTTCCCATGATCAGAGACTAGTTGTAGTGGTACGCCAAAGCGGGAAACGACGTGGTTAAAGAAAACACGCGCTGCAGTGTCAGCGGTGTTGTTGAAGGTAGGCATGGCTTTAGCCCACTTGGTGAAGTAGTTGACTACCATGACAATGTATTTGTGTCCATTTCTCGATGGAGGGTTGCAAGTCATGAAGTCTATGCCCCATTTTCAAAAGGGGCCGGTAGTAATGACTAGGTGTAGAAGAGCGGGTGGTGCTCGTGCTTTGTTGGCATACAACTAAAATTTGTCACATCATTTCACAGCATGGATGCAATCATGAAACAATGTGGGCCAAAAGTAGCCTTCTTGAATGATTTTCTGGGTGGTGGACATCCCTGAGAGGTGGCCACCGCAGGCGCTGCTATGACAATCATTCAAGACTCTATCGACCTTGTCGATGGTTAAACATTGATGGAGTATGGTGTCGACTCCTCATCGATATAACATGTCACCGATAAGGAGGTAGTGGGGGGCCTGATGGTGAATACGCTGACGATCATCTCGGGAGAGGTGGTTTCCAAAATTTTTTGTTCGGAGGTAGACGAGGAGATCATCGTACCAAGGATCATCCAAGTGGATGTAAAAGAGATGTTCATCGGGTAAGTCGGTATTGAAGGGAGAACTAGTAGTATTAGAGGGAAATTTCATGATGAGTTCGGCAAGGACGAGGGATTTCTTGCTCTTGGGTGTTGAAAATTCAAGGTCGTACTCTTGAAGGATGACGATCCATCGGGAAATTTTTCCATTAATTTGTTGATGACTGCGCAAGTATTGCATGAGGTTGGAATCTGCTATGAATTTGGTAGTTCGAAGCAGAATATAATAGCGCAGTTTCTGGACTGCGAGGAAAACTGCAAGGGTGATCTTTTCTTTGTGATTGTATTTCAAGGGTGGCCCTGAAAGATTTTTACTAATGTAGTAAATTACATGCTCACGATCATCATCCCTTGTTTGGATGAGAACTCCTGCTATTGAGATGACTGAGGTTGACAAGTAGAGGATATAGTCGCGTTCATAGTCAGGTGGACTAATCAAAGGGGCATTGGAGAGTGTCACTTTAAGATCATCAAAAGTATATTGGGCATGTTCATCCCACTGGAATGGGATATCGTGACGTAACAAGTAAAGGAAACCATGTGCATGAGTGGCATAATTGGGGACCAAGCAGCGTAAAAAGTTAGCTTTGCCTTGCAGGCTCTGTAGTTGGTGTAAATTCCTTGGTGGGGGAATTTCTGTGATGGATTGGACCTTGAGGGGGTCCATTGTGATGCCGCATTGGGAAACAATGAACCCAAGGAGGCATCCAGCGGTGATGTAGAATACACACTTTAGGGAGTTTAAGTGGATGTTGTATTGACGACACCTTTGGAAGATGATTCGTAAATCATCAATATGTTGAGTGCGTTTCTTGAATCGAGCGGTGAGGTCATCCAAGTATGCGAGGATGATATGAGCTAGATCATGAAAAATGCATGTCATGGTCCAATGGAAGGTTGCGCCAGCATTCTTAAGGCCAAAAGGCTTGACAAGATATGCAAAAGTGCCCCAGGGGGTAGTGAATGCGGTTTTATATTGGTCGACTAATTGAATCTGAATTTGGTTGTAGCCAGAGAAACTGATCATGAAGGACAAAGCCTCTTGATCGACGCAATCATCAATAATTTGGTCGATAAAGGGAGTTGGAAAGTTTTCTTTGGGACAGGCGTGATTGAGATCATGAAAGTCCGTACAGACGCGGATAATATCCTATTTTTTGTTAACTGGGATGGGGTTGGAGACCCATGATGTATATGCGATGGGATAGATGAACCCAACTACACGTAAGTTGTCAATCTCAGCCTTGATGGTTTCCACTTTGGATGGGTGTAGTGGACATTGCTTTTGTTGTATAGGTGTGATATCATGCCATGTGTCTATAAAATGTTCGACAATAGAGGGATTGAGGCCAAGAATCTCTATGTATGACCAGGAAAAATTATCCCGGTATTCCTAGAAGAGATCTTTGAAAGCTATGATCTCTTCAGGAGACCATGTGGCACCTATGGTGATTTCCTCTATGATTCCATGTTTGATGGAAATATCGATTTCAATGGTGGGGGAAATGTTAGCCATGTTACCTTCTTCAAAAGAATCAGGGGCAGGGATAGGGTTATTGAACCAGTCGATATGCCCTGCGGGAATAAAATCTTTGGTTTCGATTTCACATATGGAGTTTTGGTTAGGAAACACAAAGGCTTGCTATGAAAGAAAGAGTGCTCTGTGATGGAGCAGATCCCATGGGAAATTGGGAGTAGTTAATTCCTCAAGGATGTCCTCGTCACAGTGGAACCATCATGAATACAAGGGATCTAGGAGAGTAACATTGGTGACTGTCACCATGTGGTTGTCTTTTTGTGGTGAATATGTAGGGAGGGTGATGCAAGGGTTTTGTGATGGTTTGCTCGACATGAACCAAATATCAAGATATTTTGGGTCGAAAATGGTGGTCAGGCATAAACTTTTAGTGGGGAAATGGACTGGAGAATTGGGGGGATTTGGGGGTAAATCCTCATATAAATTATCCAAGAACCATGGGGGAGTAGGGAGTGCCTTAGGCTCAAGAGAGAAGATATGAACCACATCAGGTGATGGATTAGGAGTAATCACTGGATCCAATGGTAGTGGGGGGGGTGTAGGATTTTGAATAAGGACCAGTTGGCGATGCTTGTATTCAATGATCATAGGACATTGATATGTGAAATGATCAAGTGATTCACATAGGGATCAAGGACATCTCATACGTTCATTGATTGAGGTCCTAACATAGTGGATATTAGTGATGTGTGGTTGAGATGATGCATATGGAAGGAGTTCTTGTTGAAAGTTCCGACAGACTGTCGTTAGTGTCTGTCGAAATTGAGGTAACGTTGGGCAATGGTGGGTGTAATGGCCATACTTTGAATAGATGGCACATGCAAATTTGGTTCTCAACCCTTTGCTACCTGTGTTAGGGGACATAGTGGTAGCACTGGAGGAAGTGATGAGTGGTGTCGTTGCCCGAGGGAGTTGAATTAAATTGCGTAGCTCAGGAAGAGACGAGCATTTATTGGTGGGGTGTCCATATTTCTCGCATAGTGTGCAAGGAGGCTGAATGTGTGGGGGTAGTGGAGCAGTGGAATCTTTCTTCTTTCATCTGCCCCTAGTTGTAGTAGTGGCGCTAGCGAGTGGGGGTGAGGGTGGTGCAGTTGGAGTAAGTATTGGAATCTGCATCGGGATTCCTTCGATTTGGTGAGGGAGAGATGGTTGAGGGACCATTGCAGGTGGATGTAGATACCATATTGGGATTCCCAGTACCATATTAGGAAGGGTAAGTGTTGCAGCTACTTGGAAATCTTGTATGCCCGGTGGGGGTAGAAGAAGGGGATTTGAGTAATGGCTTGGGGGATTGTCTCCCAAACCTAGATGTGGCCCTGGGGTAAGGTGAAATCATGAAGAGGTGGAGCTGAATATTTCTCAGGGGATTCCTAAGGGAGGAGCTCTATGACTAGTGGGATGTTAGATATAAAATAAGCCTCATTGGGAGGAAGGGTATCGCCAGTTTCAGTTCCATTGGATGAGATGACACATACCTGTGCTGAAGGATGGATGAGCGGTGGTGCTCCATGGTACGTCCCTAGAAAGGATGGGTCTTTGAAAATTATGGGGCCCATATCAATGAGTGGGTAGGTATCGGGGTTAGTGTGGATGAAAGGGAGGATGTTATCAATGTTGGAGAAAGGGTTAGGCTCATAATGTGAAACTTGATCGTTGGTGATGATATTCCCGTTATGGGGTAACATCATGGTTCAAAACACATAAGAGGTGACTTCCTTCATAGCGTACATGTAGCTACGACCGAACAAGATATTGTAATCGAGTGGGGCATCAATAACCTCAATGTCAATAAGGATAGTCTTGCCCATGAGTTCAACGAGGACGTTTTGAAAGAGCCCTTCGGGAGAGGATGGTCATCCATCATTAGCTCTCAAAGTGATGGTAGATGGTATGATCTTGGGGGAACCAATATTCTGCCACATGGTCTTAGACATGATGCATGTGGAGGCACCTTCATCAATGATGCAATGATGAACTATGATGTTCCAAATTTTAACTGGTATTTGGAAAGCTACTAGAGTGGGAAGATGGGGTTCCCCACTATCAAGATCAAAGATGATGAGTCATGTGTCAGCAGGGTCGACTGCACCCAGGGTGGAAAGTAATGATTTTCTTTGAGTGGGACAGGTTTGAAGCACTTCTAAGACTAACATGGAAACATGAGACTGTGCCAAGTCATAGACCAGACTATAATTATGGGCCACCCTAGCTTGACAGTTGTGGACATTCCAATGCAATGGGATGCAAGGAATACGAAGGGGTATCTCAGTATTAGGGCATGGAATCATCAAAGGTGGTCCACTTTTGATTGGGGTTGATTCTGACGTAGTGGGAGAAGGGTTAGGGGGTGCACTGTATTGATGACTGCACGTTTGGAGAAGAACTTATTCCTTGCTAGTGAGGAGGATAGTGCGATCTATAGAAGTGCCCAGGTTGGGATATTGTCCCATCTGTGGTGGGGCAGATTGCATCTCTTGTTGGGTGTTCATCACCCCTTGGTGTGGAATGCGGTTTTGAAGCATGAATGGGGGTGGTTGTTGCACATATTGTTGTGGGGCCTGTTGAGGGGCAGGCAGTTCTGGGGGATGTGGTCCGTTTCCAGATTCTTTCATCCATTTAAAGTCAACAATTTGAGGGCAACGGTGAGTATAATGGCCATAATCACAGCAAGGGGCACAAGGGAAGTTTGTCTGAAGATTGTTGTTATTATTCCCTTGGAATTTGTTATTATTTTCCCCTTGGGGGTTCTGGTTCCCTTGATTCCAGTTGCCTCCAGTAGGTTGGTTCTATTGGTGGTGATTCCCTCTTGGTCCTGGGTTATTATTGTTTCACTTTTTGCCTTTATTTTTAGCATTATTAGACTGATGGGTCAGATTTTCCATATTCAGTTGTTCGAAATTGTGAAATTGCTAAATGGGAGAGGGTTGAACAAAGTTAACCACGGTGTGTGGTTGTCCTTGTGGAGAAGCAATGGGTTGGGAGGACCATGGAATGGGAAGTACAGATTATGTTGTGGAAATGATCTGTAAGGTACATAGGAAGGAGTGGTGCTTTCACTAGTACATAGGGTGTAATCAGAGGTAGATGTGTTTCCAGAACTAGATTNCATGGGTGTTGGCGGGGATCCACTTATGGGTGGAGGGGGGGAACCAGGGTATGGTTGTTGATAAGGGGGAGGAGGGTAGTAAGGGTTTCCTCCGTACACCAATGGATATGGAGGTTTACCATATGTATTTTGTTTTGGGGGGTATGGATTGTGGTGTTTTGTTGTACCAATCAATCCATCTATGGAGTGAGACATCCCAGGTTTGTCCTGGCCAAATGGTACTGGCCTCAGGGTGTTAAGTAGTATTGTATATAAGTATTCTAACTGGGAATAAATGATTTTTAACTATTGAGCCTTGCCAATGGCTTCTTCTTCAGACTGGGGGAAGGTGGTCGCCACATCCTTTTCAAGGAGGGGAACAAGTGACTTGAGAAACCAATTGAGGCATTTTTGCTTGGTGGCTTTTTCTTTGCATAAACTACGTTGCCAATGCCATTCGTGAATGTGGTCAGCGATGTGTGTGGTAGAGGTTTGTTTAAAATCTTAGAGTAGTTCGAGGCCATTGCCATGACAGATTGGTAGTTGAAAGAAGGTCAAAAATGCTTTGGCCAAAGATTCAAAGGTCACATGGGATCCATATTTTTCCTCTACATACCACTTGGTTGATGGGCCAGTGAGTGTGAATTGAAATAACCTCAATTGGACAGAATCGTCCATGATGTTGCTTGAATATCACCATAAGTGGAAGGTCATGATATGGTTGGCTAGGTCATCTTCTACTTTTCCTTCAAACTCGGCGATGTCTGAAGGGAGCTTGGTACGCATGGTAGGCCATGTGGGGTAATGTAATATAGGATCATTGGTGAGCTTAGTCAAATCCAGTATGTTAAGGGAATCCAAGTATGACATCTAGGGTGGTGGTGGAGGATTAGTTCCAGCCATGGTGTGAGTGTTTTGTGTACTTGACCCATGAGGGGGGCTAGGTGGGGTTGTACCTTCCCCTTGAGAAGAATTTTCCCCCTTGCTTCCGTGTAAAGGAGAGTGAGTGGATGGTTGACCTTGGGAAGTGGACCCAAGTAAAGTTGAACCAATCAAAGTTGGTCCCAAGATAGTAGCACTCAGAGGGGTGTGAGAAGGTGGAGCCGATGAGTTGGAAAGACTAGGAAATCCCCCTAGAATAGGAGGGAGATTTAGCAAGCATCTGGAATGATGGGGATTTTGTGGGTCCCCTATGATGTTCGACTAGCTAAGTGGATGTGTGAAAATGGTGATGAGAGGAATAAATGAACAAGAGTCTTTGCTGTAATTTTTGTACCTTCACAATATATTTCACAATTGCATGTAATCACAAGGGTATCATACATAAATCAATTGATAAAGAAGCATATATGTGGATAGGGGAATTTTGTCTGCATGGGAGAACAAAGAAAACAAATGCTTGTGTCCTAAAATACATAACATCCTTCCTCTCAAATATCACCGGACCCTCCAATAGCACTCGATAGTGGGGTCTGAAGCCACTGGAAGAGGAACTAGTGAAGGATGAAATAATTAGTTATAATGAGGGGTAGAGGGTGCATATAATGAAAGAGATGGTGATATTTCCCAATATCCAAACAAAATCCAATCAAGGTGCAATTGCATCCCTCAATTGCCACCTGGGTAGATGTCCTAAAATTTGGTCACTAGGTACCTCAGTCAAAGTGTGGCATTTAGATTTTTGACCTCAGAAATGGGTCACAGGCTGTATCTCGTCCAAGAGGTGGGTGCCTCAAGGGGGGACACACAGAAAAACTAGACCTCAACCTTTGACCCTTCACGGGTATCTCCCTGCATTATGGTGTAGGAACACTTGATTTGGAGGATTCAAAAGTTCCCTATTTGTCAACTTCTACTATTTGAAGATGTAAGAACCAGATAATGGGGATTTATTTGGATGCCTATCCCCGAGATCCTACCTAGACTAAAAAATTTCTTTTGGCACCTCCTATGAAAGAAAACTTAGTGAGTTTTTATAAATATTTTAGATGTGGTTGTTTGAGAGATTGGGGGTGTGAACCAATCTCATTGAAATTAAGTGGGAGTGGATAGTCTCATCAAGAAAAGGGTGGGGTATTTCAGAATCTCTTTGGAGGAAACTTGCTTCAACCTCCACGATTTCTAGATGAAACTATGTGAGTGATTAGTGATTTTGTGTGTGAACAAGTGAAAGTGTGCTAATTTTTTATAATTTAGGTGTCACCTTGTTGCATGTGGACTTCGTGTGGTCCTTACAAGTCTTTATTACCTAAGTTACTATATTTCATTGGTACAACCTTACGGAATTTTAAAGTCCCTAGAGAACTAGTATGTGAACATGTGGGTCCTTACCAATCCTTTAACTCCCTAGTGTGGTTTAATATAAGAAAGCCTCAAAACTATCCTAGATTATGGACATGTGGGCATGTGTGGGCCCGTTGCAAAACCTTTAAACTTCCCTAGTGATTTAATCTAAGAAAGTATATTTCAACACTATCATATCTTTGTAGCATGTAGGCATGTATGGGTCCTTACAATTTTAAGATGTGTTTGAAAAATAAACTAAGAGGAGTCTCGAGGGGGCAGTTTTCCTCTCCTAAAGATTTTGTCTTTTAAGGGAGATGAAATTTTGCCTCAATCATTTTTATGATTCTCAAGATCACTCTATGGCACGAGATAAGAGCATACTCAGTGATTGATGTCCAATTTATGGTCCCAATGCAAGTTTTATATGTGATATAGAGTGATTCCAACTTAACTTTAATCAAAGCAAGCCATCCATGTGGAAAAATGAAAGCAAAAAGAGGATAAATATGGATTTTAACCCCCTAAGTGCCTATGTTTTGACTAACCCTTCATGTGGAGAGGGAATCAAAGTGTGGTGCATATTAAAATTTGCATGGAATCAAGCTTAAGAAGGCTATTGGCCTTCAACAGATCACAAAACCCTTACAATATTTGATTTTCTGGACAGATGCACGGGTCACAGAGTAGAGAGAGGCACATGTGGCGCTAATGCACAAATTAAAAATGGCATGTTGGTGCAAGTACGTAGAATTCACTGAGAAAGATAGAGAGTTTGGTGCACCTGCTCGGAATATGCGCCTATGGGTCACAAAACCTGCGCATTTTCTGTTACACGGCCAGGACGACAACTTCCGATGAAATTCTCTCATCTCATCTTCAAATTTTGATTTTTGCAAGAAGGCATGGGTCGGTTCTAGTTCCTGCAAGTTAAAAAAACAAAAAGGAAGTGCTCAATCAACCCAAATGGGGAGGAAATTGATACCTATCCCCAGTGGAGTCGCCAATCTATTGCGTCCCTTTTGTCACCTAAATGAGAAAAATAAAGACGCGTACAAGACCAGTTGGGTTATTTGGAAAAGAAAGTAGTGAATGCAAGAGTTAGAAACATCAAGCATGAGAAATAAACAAACAACTAAAATAGGAACAATAAAAGAAACTAAACTAGAGTGCATAGATATATTAGAAACAAAAAACAAACACCATTCATTCCACCAATGGATAGATTATATTAGTGGGAAAACACCAAAGAGAAAGGGAGACTTATGGGTACCCTCTTCCTCCAAGGGAGGTCTCTTGAACCCCCAAAGATTGATCTCTTCTTACAAATAGAAAACTAGAAGGAAATGGTGAAGAAATCCAAAGACCATTCACTCAAGAGGTGATGTGAATAGCTCAATGAAATGATTCTTGTATGCTCTTGGGGAAAGAGGATCCTCCAAGAGAATATAGGCAACATAACAATACAAATGAATTCTTGGAAATATAGTGCACCCATGGCCTCTTTTTATAGCAAAGATTTGAGGCATTATTCAACCAGTGTTTAGTGTGAACAAGGGACTCTTTAGGGCCCCCTTAGGTCTTTGACCAGCCCCCCACTCAGATTCAGCTCGAATTTGGGTGTCAAATCGACTTGGAAGATGAACCAAAAGTGGGTGGAAGGCCAAACAAGATCATAAATGAGTCGTTCTAATGTATGCATGGATTTTTTCATCCACAGTCGTGCATCAGGCACATGCGCTCTTTTCTGGCATTTTTGACTGGCGCACGTGCGCATGCTTCCTTTGTATTCTGAGCACATGATGATTTTATAACTGGTTGTATAGTTTTGAGCCCTTTGGAAATACATTTTTGGGCCATGGATGCACTAATAGGTGTTTGGAGATGCTGGATTCCTGTAACCATTTGCGGATGGAATTTCAGTGATAACAATAGTTGTTATCACTGAAATTCCATCCGTAAATGGTTACATGAATACAACATCTGTAAACACCTCTTAGTTTACCTGTAGCCCAAAAATTCATTTCCAAAAGGCACAAACTGATCTAGGTGGATATCGGTGGCTACCCACCTTTTCCAAATGGCTCAAAACGACTTTCTGGCAATTTTGGCAATTTACTATTTTTAGCAGGTTTTAACTTCCGGGGCCATNCAAATGAAGTTTTTTAAAAATATAGGTTTTCAATGATATCTAACAACATTATTTATCCCCCAAAATGAATCTCCTCGACGATACCTTTCCAACGAGCTATGACATGCCTAAAACGGAGATCGTATGCAAAAGTTATGACCCTGGGAAGTTGATGTACTCACTTACCCAAATGGGGCCCACATGACTTTTGGCGCTTCATCTCCCAGGGTTAGGTTTTTGGATGTCTAGGGTTTATTGCATTCCTACTTATTGTAAAAATGCCTTCAGAGCCTCATTGTAATCATCTTCTTGCGAATGGAAGTAGTCGTCACATCTCTTCTTAGAAATAAGCTGCCACCATTCTAACGAGTCTTTCACTCTGTATTTTTACAGTCTTTGTACATTTCTTTCATTAATAGAAATCGTGTATTACTGTATATCTGTGTTTATGGTTGCATATCCAACACATTTCTGTTATATTATTGAATATCTGCGATATCTCTGTGCATTTCTTTATTATATCTCCGATCTCATTTCGTGCCGAAAATAATCCGGATCACAAACTATACAACTAGTTAAAAAAATGACATGTGTTGAAACACTAAAGGAAGCGCATGCATGTGCATAGGGCAGAGAAGCCAGAAGAGTGCACATGCACCCGATTCATGATTGTGTATGAAAAAATATGTGCACACCTATGAACGGTGCATTTATGGTTCTTGTTGGCCCCTCACTCACTTCTAGACCAGCTCTCAACTTGATTTTACCCTCAAATCCGAGCTGAATTCGAGTGGGGGGCTGGTCAAAGACCTAAGGGTGCCCTAAAGACCCCCTTGTTCACACTCAAGACTAGTTGGATATTGCCTCAAAGACTTGCTATAAAAACAGGCCATGGGTGCACCAATAATTCAAGAATCTCATTGTATTGTTATGTTTCCTCTATTCTCATACAATAAACCTCTTTTCTTCTTGGAGCATACTAGCATCATTTCATTAGGCTATTCACCTCACCTCTTGAGGGAATAAGCTGGGATTTCTTCACCATTTTCTTTCTAGTTTACCATTTTTAATAAGATCTCTCACATAAGGGACTCAAGAGCCCTCCCAAGGAGGAAGAGGGGATCCATAATTCCCCCTTTTTTTGCAGTGTTTGCCCACTAATATACTTCTCCATTGGTGGCATGATTATTGGTCATTTGTTTGATGATTTTGGTTCTAATTTCCTTATGCATTTTAGTTTCATTTATTTAGTTGTTTCTTTAGTTGTCGTTAGCTTAGTTGCTTGTTTATTTCATGTGATTTAATTATCTAATTCATACACTAACCTATGTCCTATCTAGCAAACCCAACTAGACTTGAAATTTCCCTTATTTTGCTCATTCAAGTGGCGAAAGGGACATAACAAATTGGCAACCATACTGAGGATAAGGTATCAATTTCCTCCCTATTTGGGTTATTTGAGCACTTCTTTTTTACCCATTTTCCTTGCAGGGATCATAATCGACCTAGCCTTGCTTGTAAAGAGCTGAGTTTGGAGCTGGAAAAGGAGAATTCCACTTAACATTCCCCCCGACATGTATCAGAACGTGCAAGGGTATTTCATCCCACAGATGCGCATTTCGAGCATTGTGCACCAAAAACACTATGTTTTCCTACGCATTCTATGCATAGTGCACCCAAAGGTCTTCTGTTCACTGTGCATTCTATGCATTGTGCCCCCACTGTGCTTTTGGTGGAATTGAAACCCGCGCATCTGTCCAGAATCTGAACATTGTAAGAGTTTTTGTGATGTTTTGAAAGGCCCCTAGCCTTCAAATCCTGCTTTTATGCAATATTGTAAATGCACCACACTTAGATTCTCTCTCCACATGAAGGGTTAGTCAAAACATAGGCACTTAGGGAGTTAAAAAGAACCATATATCTCCTCTTTTGCTTTGATTTCCCACATGGATGGCTTGTTTTGATTGTAAAAGTTAAGTTGAGGTCCTTTACTATCACATATATAAACACTTTCATTGGGACCATGAATCAAACTTCAATCATTGAGCATGCTCTTCTCTCGCACCATAGAGCAATCTTGAGAATCAGAAAAGCGATTAAGGGAAGATTTCAACTTTTTTGAAATCTTTAGGAGAGGACAAATCCCCCCTAGGGATCCTCTTAGTTTCCTTTTTGAAAACATCTTAAATTTGTAAAGGCCAATACATGCCCACATGTTGCACAGCTAGGATAGTTTTTGAAGCTACTTTCTTAGTTTACATCACTAGGGGAGTTTAAAGATTATTGTAACGGGCCCATACATCCCCACATGCTTGCAATCTAGGATAGTTTTTTGAATATTTCTTAGATTAAATCACATTAGGGAATTTAAAGGATTGGTAAGGACCCATATGTCCACATTCTAGTTCTTTAGGGAATTTAAAATTCTGTAAGGTTGTACCAATGGCATCTAGTAAGATAGGTAATCAAGATTTATAAGGACCACAGGAAGTCCACATGTTGCAAGGTGACACCTAACTTATTAAAAATTTGGCACATTTTATCACTTGCTCACACACAAAGTCACTCTTCACTCACATAATTTCATCTCAAATTGTGGAGGTTGAAGTAGGTCTCCTCCAAAGGGACTCTGAAATGGCCCACTATTTCTTGAAGAAATTATCCACACCCACTTAATTAGAACAAGATTGGTTCACACCCCCAATCTCTCAAACAACAACATCTAATTTTTTTTTCTAAAAACTCACTAAGTTTTCCTCCATAGGAGGTGCCAAATTTTTTTTTTTAGTCTAGGTAGGATCTCGGGGGTAGGCATCCAAATAACCCCCCGTTATCTGGTTCTCACATCTTCAAACATTAGAAGTTGACAAATAAGAAACTTTAAAATCCTCCAAGTCAAGTGTTCCTAACACCATAAGGAAGGGAGATACCCGTGAAGGGTTGAAGGCTGAGGTTTGGTTGTTATTTGCGTCCCCCCTTGAGGCACCCACCTCTTGGAAGGGATCCAACCTTTGATCCATTTCTGAGGACAAAAATCTAAATGTCGCACTTTGACCGAGGTACCTAGTGGCCAAATTTTAGGACATCTACCCAGGTGGCAATTGTGGGCTGAAATTGCACCTTGATCAGATTTTGTGTGGCTATTGGGAAATATCACCAACTCTTTTGGTATATGCACCTTCTACCCCTCATTATAACTAATTATTTCATCCTTCACTAGTTCCTCTTCTGGTGGCTTCATACCCCACTATTGAGTGCTATTGGAAGGTCTAGTGTTATTTGAGAGGAAGGACGTTACATCTTTTTAGGACATGAGAATTTGTTTTCTTTGTTCTCCCACATGGAAAAAATCCCCCTACCCACATATATGCTTCTTTTCAATTTGATTTATGCATGATGCTCTTTTGATTACGTGTGATTTTGAGATATATTGTGAAGGTCCAAATTATACAAGCCTCTTGTTCATTTATTGCTCTCATCACCATTTGCACACAGTCACTTTGCTAGTCGGACATCATAGAGGACCCACAGAATCTCGTTCGTTCCAGACGCTTGGAAAATCTCCCTCCTATCCTAGGAGGAGTACCTAGTCTTGCCAAATCACTGACTCAACCATCTCACACCCCTGTGGGTGATACCATTTTGGGATCATCTTTTCTTGGTTCCACTTTACTTGGGTCCAATTCCCAAAACCAACCATCCACTAGCTCTCCTTCACAAGGAGGTGAGGAGCAAACTTCTACTCAAGGAGGAAGTACAACCCCACCCAACCCCCCTCAAGGGCCAAGTACACAACCAAATCACACCATGGCTAGAACTAATCCTCCACTGCCACTTCACATGCCATATTTTTCCTCCCTCAATATACCCAATTTGAGTAAGCTCACAAATGACCTTATATTGTATGACCCCACATGGCCCGCTATGCCTACCAAACTACCTTCAGACATTCCCAAGTTTGAAGGAAAGGCGCGAGAAGATCCCTCCAACCATATCATGACCTTCTACTTATGGTTCTCCTCAAATAACATCACGTATGACTCCATCCGTTTACGGTTATTTCAGCGCACGCTCATAGGTCCATCAACCAAGTGGTATGTGGATGAACAATCAGGGTCCCATGTGACTTTTGAATCATTGGTCAAAACATTTTTGACCTTCTTTCAACTACCAGTTCGTCATGACAATGGTATAGAACTGCTCTCTGAATGTAAACAATCCTCAGCCACACATATCGTTGACCACATTCACGAATAATGTCAGTGACGTAGTTTATGCAAAGAAGAAACCACCAAAGAGAAATGCCTTGATTGGTTTCTCAGATCACTCGTCTCTATCCTTTCCAAATATGTGGCCTCCACCTTCCCCCAAACTGAAGAAGAATCCATCAGAAAGGATCAACAATACGACCTCATTTATGCTCAGTCAGGTTACTTATACATAGTACTACCTGACACCCAGAGACTTGTACCATTCAGCCAGGACAAACCTGGGATGTCTCATTCGAGAGATGGATTGATTGGTACCACTACACACCACAATCCATACATCCAAACACCACCTATGTGTGGTACACCCCAATATCCACCAATGTATGGAGGCCAACCTTGCTACCCTCCTCCCCCTTACCAGCAACCATACCCTATGCCCCCCCCCAACCCATGAGTGGACCCATGCCAACACCCATGATGTGCTTAGCCATTCAACCAATTTCTGGTACCCCTTATACCTCAGCTTATATCTTGGGCACTAGTGAAAGCGTTATACCTTCCTATGCACCCTATGGTTCATTGCCACAAAATAATTTGTACTTTCCCTTCCCTGGTCCTCCATAGCCACCTTCTCCTCCACAAGGACAACCACACACTGGGTTTAACTTTGTTCATCCCTCTCCCATTCATCAATTTCAAAATTTTGAACAACTGAATATGGAAAATCTGGCCCATTAGTCAAATAATGCTAAAATAAAGGGAAAAAATGAAACAATAATAACCCAGGACCAGGGGGAAGTAACCCCCAACAAAACCAACCTGCTGGGGGAAACCAAAACCAAGGTAACCAGAACCCTCAAGGGGGAAATAAAAACAAATTCCAAGGGAGGAACAACGACAACAACCTCTGAACGAACTTCTCTTGTGCTCTTTGCAGTGAGCATGGTCATTATTCTCACCATTTCCCCCAAATAACCAATTTCAAATGGATGAAAGATTTCATGAATGCGCCACGTTCTCCAACACCACCTGCCCCTCAACAGTCCCCACAACAGTATTTACAACAATCACCCCAAGATCTATTGCAAAACCCTATTCCACACCAAGGTTTGATGAATACCCAACAAGAGATGCATCTTGCCTCACCACAAATGGGACAGTATCAAAACCCTGGGAACCTAATGGATTGTAATATCCTCCTCACTAGCGAAGAAAAAATTCTTCTACAAACATGCATTTGTCAATGCAATACACCTCCTGAATCTACTCCCACCACTTCAGAAGTAGCTCCAGCTACAGCCAGACAATGCTTGATGATTCCACGCCCTAACAATGAACCCCCCATTCGTATTCCTCGCATCTCATTACAATGGAATGTCAACAAAACTTGGGCTAGGGCTGCACACAACTACAGTCTGGTCGATGACTTCACGCAATCCCCTGTAACCATGTCCATGTTGGAGGTCCTCCAAACCTGTCCCACTCAATGTAAATCCTTACTTTCCACCTTGGGGATAGTCGACCTAGCTGATTCGAGACTCATCACATTTGATATAGATTGTGGGGAACCTCGTCTCCCCGCTTTGGAAGCTTTCCAAATACCATTTAAGATTCAAAATATTATGGTTCATTGATGTATCATTGATGAAGGTGAATCCACATGCATCATGTCCAAAACTGTATGGTTGAAACTTGGCTCCCCTGAGCTAATACCATCCACCATCACGTAAAGATCCTATGACGGACGACCATCCTCTCCTGAGGAGATCTTTCAAACTATCCCCATTGAACTTAGGGAAACATCCTTATGGACATTGAGGTTATCAACGCCCTGCTCAATTACAACATTTTGTTTTGATGTAGCTACATGTACGCTATGAAGGTTGTGGCTTCTTTTGTGTTTCGAATGATGATGTTCCCCCACAACAAGAAGATCATAACCACTGATGAAGTTTCACATTACAAGCCTAATCACTCCTCCAACATCGATAACATCTTACCTATTTTTTGCACTATTTCCAATGCCTATCCACTCATGGATATGGGCCCTAGAATTTTCAAGGACCCATATTTGTTGGGGGCATACCATAGAGCACCATCGCTCATACACCCCTCAACACAAGTGTGTGTCGTATATTCCAATGGAACTGAAACTGGAGATACCATTCCTCCCATTGAGGCTTCTCCACTCCTTGATGTCCCACTACTAGAATAAATCCTACCTCAGGAACCCCCTAAGAACCCTACGACACCACTTATCCTAGATTTCACCCTCCCCCAGGGTCAAATCCCAGTTTGGGAGATAGTCCCCCAAGCCATTACTGAAATTCCATTCTTCTACCCCCACCTAGCATACAAGCTTTCTAGGTAGTCACAACACTTACCCTTCCCAACATGGTGCTTGTCATTCCAGTATGGTATCTACACCCACCCGCGATGGTTCCCCAACCATCCCTCCCTCCCCAAATAGAGGGAATCCCGATGCAGATTCCAGTGCTAACTCCAACCACACCTCCCTCACCCCCACTTTCCAGCATGACCACACCAGATGGGGGCAGATGGAAGAAGAAACATCCCACAATTCCACTTCCTCCCTGAGTTCAACCTCCTTGCAGACTCTGTAAGAGAGAGGGACACCCCACAAATACATGTCCCTCTCTCCCTAAGCTACGCAATTTGATCTGACTTCCTCGAGAAACCACATCGCTCATTGCTTCACCAAGCACACCTAGTACTACTGTCGCATCCCCTACTAGAGGCATCAAAGGGCTGCAAACCAAATTCACATGTGCCATATGTTCAGAATATGGCCACTACACTCATCATTTCCTTGTGTTACCCCAGGTTCGACAGACACTCACTGTAGTATGCCAAAGATTTCAGCATGACCCTCCTCCACCCACGTCATCAAGTACCCACGTCACTGACATCCATTATGTCACAAATTTAGACAATGAACGGATGAGGTTCCCTTTCTCTCTTTGTGACTCACTTGATCATTTCACATACCAATGTCCTACGATCATTGAATACAGGCATCGTAAAATGGCCCTTATTCAGAATCCTCTAACCACCCCACTCCCTATGATACAACTAATTCCCCCTACTCCTTCTCCAGATACTAATCCCATCACCTCCCCTGAACCTGATTCAATTACCACCCCTCCATGGTTCATGGATAGACTGTGTGAGGATTTGCCACCAAATCCCCCCAATTCTCCGGTTCATTTCCCTCAGGAAATATTACCCCCAATCAAAGTTTACAACCCACAGTCTCTGGACATTTGGTTTATGTCAAGCACACCATTGTACCATAGTTGCAATACCTCCTCTATGGCTTCCCCACCTGAAGACAATCACACAGTGATTGTCACCAATGTTCCTTCCCCAGATCCCCTGTATTCCCGCATTTTCCACTGCGACAAAGATATCCTAGAGGAACTCACTACCCTCGATTTTCCTTGGAATGCACTCCATCACTAAGAACTCTTTCTCTCACAGGAATCCCTTAACCCTCCTATCCAAGCCTCCATATGTGCAATGAAAACAAAATATTTTATTCCATCAGGGCATATAGCCCTGCCCCCAATGCCTTTGAAGGAGGCAACATGGCCAATATTTCCCCCATTGTCAAAATTGACATTTCCATCAAACCAGGAATCATAGAAGAAATCACCATTGGTGCTACATGCTCCCCTGAGGAACTAATAGCCTACAAAGCTCTTTTTCAGGAATACCGAGATATTTTTTCCTTGTCATATACTGAGATGCCCGACCTTGATCCTTTTATTGTCAAACATCACATCGACACACGGCCATATGTCACCCATGTACATCAAAAGAAACGCCCACTGCACCCATCCAAAGTAGCGACTATCAAAGCCAAAATTGACAAACTACATGTTGTTGGGTTCATATACCCCATCGCATACATGTCATGGGTCTCCAACCCCATCCCCGTTAACAAAAATAGGGCACTATTCACATCTGCACTGAATTTCGCGATCTCAATCATGCATTTCCCAAATACAACTTCCCCACACCTTTCATTGACCAAATTATCGATGACTGTGCTGGCCACAAGGCCCTATCCTTCATGGACGGGTTCTCTTACTACAATCAAATCCAAATCCATCCAGTAGATCAGTACAAGACCACATTTACCACACCATGGGGCACTTTTTCTTATCGTGTTATGCCTTTTGGATTCAAAAATGCAGGAGCGACATTCCAACAGGATATGACTTACGTTTTCCATGATCTATCTCACATCATTCTCGCTTACTTGGATGACCTCACCACTCGCTCCAAGAAACAAACTCAACATCTAGATGACTTATGGGTCATCTTTCAACTATGTCGACAGTACAATATATGATTGAACCCCCTCAAGTGTGTGTTTTGCGTCACCACCAGACGCCTCCTTAGGTTCATCGTCTCCCAACACAGCATCACTATGGACCCCCTCAAGGTCCAAGCTATCACATAAATTCCCCCACCGAGGAATTTGTGCCAATTGTAGAGCCTACAAGGCAAATCCAACTTCCTACGCAACTTTGTCCTAGATTATGCCACTCACGCGCATGGTTTTCTTCACTTACTACATCATGATATCCCCTTTCTATGGGATGAACATGCCCAAACTACTTTTGATGATTTAAAAATAGTGCTATCCAATTCCCCTTTGATTAGTCCTCCCAACTATGATCGCAACTACATCCTCTACCTTTCGGCTTCAGTTGTTTCCATAGTAGGATTTATTTTCCAACTAGGAGATGATAACTGTGAGAATGTTATTTACTACATCAGTAAAAACCCTTCAGGACCACCCCTGAAGTACAATCATGAAGTGAAACTTTCCCTCGCAGTTGTCCTTGCTGTCAAGAAACTACGTCATTATATCTCACTTCACACTACAAAAGTTGTGGCAGATTCCAACCCCATGCAATACTTTCTTAGTCGACAACAAATTAACCATAAATTTTCCCAGTGGATCATCATTCTTCAAGAATAAAACCTAGATTTTTAAACTCTCTGTTGGAGCTACCTTTGTTTTTTAGCCCATTTTGAATTTCATATCTTAATGCTCGAAATCGAAAGATGGTTTTCGTATTTTCCTTCTTTTGTTCCAAAATCTCTGAAGTCTCATCACGCGAGTGGCGATGGTTATTAAACTCTCAAGGCGAGTTCTACTTTTCGCTCAAATGATTTTCCCCTTTTTTACCTCGGGATTTTGTATGTCGGATGTTATAGATCACAAAGTTCACAAGTCCCAAAGAGTGAAACGGTGAAATCACTTTAAAGTTTTACCCAGGTTAGTAGCGATAGTAAATTTTTTCTAAATTACGGTTTAGCATCAACGAGGTTTCGCGTATCGGCATTTAATAAATCCAAAAGTCTTACTGTCGTAACCCCGATAGCCAAAACCATGAGATTCTTATTAGTGACCCACGTTAATGTTAAAAGTAAAAAGCTTAGCCACGGTTAAGCTAAATCGGGAATTTGCAACTCGACGTATTTTCCTTTAAAAGCTACACTGTCAAAGCCCCGAGTCGCGAAGTCGCGATAAAGATAGAAACGTAATTAATTAAACACTTAATCCAGTTTTATCCCCCACTTTAATTAAAACATATCATCGCGATTTCACAAATCGACATACGAACTTCCCAGAAGCTATACCTTCGAAGCTCCGATTCGCGGAGTTGCGATATAAATAATCACGTAATTAACTAAGTGCCTAATCATAATTACGTTTTTTATTAACCAAAGATAATCATCACAATATCGGGTCTTAGAGGTTCAATGATCCAGATTTGTGTAGGAACACAATAAAATACAGAAATACACATAAACATAGAGATGCAGCGTGTTGGCGTTCGGAAGTCACTCCTGGATTGCTAGCAGGAGCAGAGCCCGAAGCCCATCAGATTTAATGTCACGGTTTGTTTTAAAGGGTGATCAAATGGAGGAAGACTCCGAACAGCATAAATCCAACTTCAAAACCAGATC
>SNQJ01S0059131.1:81788-95512 GCA_010110895.2 Picea sitchensis | reverse complement strand
TTATTTTGAAATGAGATGCAAAATGAAAAAAGAATTTAATTAATTAACATCACCAAATGATTTCATGAAAATGAAAAACCAACCAAGATATTATTTGATGAAGTATTGAACACATTATTCAAAATAGTCAAACTTGCTAATGATCAAAAGAATAAACACATAATCATAATTTAAACGAAAGTAAACATTTGATAAAAATTAACGTTTTTGTTTAAATTGAGATTTTTATGCTCGTTTCTAACTTTTGACATATACTCTTGTAATAAATGTCTCATACTAAAGTCAATGTCTTACATTTGTCTCAAATCAAGCCAAAGAATGGAACTATTTGAAAAGGTTGATTCTGTAGCTCATTATAATTATCAAGATTCTAATAGGGGCCCTTTAAATTTTGTAAAAATATGGGGGGAGTTGTTGGGGCCCAACAGGTGTCAAATTGCAAAGGATAAAAATAAGGCTCTGCTTGGTTGAGGATGCAAACTGCTTAGGCAACGGTTTATAACACAAAGTGAGAACTGGCTAAAGGATCAATACAACAAGCAAGGGCATGAGATGAAATCACAACTTAATGCCAAAAAATGTCCTTTTTTATATCTTTTAGTCTACTTGGTGTGAAAAAGGGGTAAACTTGTGCCAAATAGATGTCTTTTCAAATCCAATTTATGAGTGTGAAAAAGACAATCTCCCTCGGCAAACTTTTTTATTTTCGATAGCGAGTTGGAAAAGAGCTTAACTAGGACTCGTGATATTTCAAATCTAATTTTAACGAGTGTGAAGGGGACAAATCACTCGACAATATTTTCAGTTTTTGGACGAGTCGGAAAAGATCTTAACTGGGACTCGATATTGGGAGTCTAATCAACATGTAAAGGCGGAGGTGAAGGCTCCCATCTCAGCCTTCTACTGAAAGTCAATATCTTGCGGATAGCTGACAATAGCTTGGGAAAACCCAAGGATTTCCATGTCAAGGAGGAGAAGGTGCTAACGGAGGATACAGTCTCTGTGATGGTTCGAATAATGTCTCTTAATGGAAAATACATAGGTGGGGGAATAGGATGTCCCATCAGGTCATCCCAATCAAAAGGAACCTCATCAGGACTTGGAGGGAGAGCATTCGAGGGAAGAATAAATCTCTCTTGTTCAGAAGGGGGAGGGTGTGGAATGTTGATGACATGGATGAAAGGTGTGTCATTCTATTCAGGGAGAGTAGAGTTGACCAGAGATTGCACTGGTGTGGCCACTTCTTCAATTATAGGTTGAAGAGGATGCGTAGTAATAGGGGAAAGAGACGCTTCACCCTTAACAAAGGGGGTGAGTTCGGGAGAAGATTGTGTCAGTGGAACCACCGAGACGATCAAGGGAGGAGTGGTTTGAAGAGAAACAATAGATGCCTCAGAATTTGAAGGGCTCTTGGGTGAGTCCCACGCTTCTAGTATCTTGGCAGTAATAGGACACAAACGAGTAAGGTGACTTCCTTCTCAAGTCCTGCAAATTAATTTAGGCTTACATCTGAGGTGTCTGGGCTTCTCAATGTAACTGGCAGGGGAAAGAGAGTTGTCTCCTATATGATTAATAGAGGTGAGAGTCGTGACATGGCTATGATTCAGGGAAAAAAGAACGGTGCCCCCGACATAATTGGTAGAGGTTGGGGGCAAGTTGTCGACGTAGTTGGTAGAAGAAGTTGACCCATCTCTGACATAACTGGAAGAGGTTGGAGATGGAGAACCAATATGACTGACAGTGATTGGGATGACAATTGATGGTGGAATTTGAGTCCACTGTCCGAGGAAAGATGGATTCTAAAAAATTGCAAGCCAGACAGGATCTTGGTGTACCTCTTGCCCTAGCCCAGAAAGGTGTTGGTTCATGCCAAAATGATCCAATGAGGTTTGGACAGGCATTGTCACTGGAGTCTGTGGAGAGACCGAGGTTGGATAAGGATTATTCAAGTGAGGATATATGTTGCCCCCTTGTGAAGAGGTCACATAAAGAGGGTAGCCCGAACTATAAAACTGGTTCTCTCCATATGAAAGACCTGGTCTTAATTGAGGACCTTTCATGGAAAAAGTGTTTGAAGGAACTGACATGGTGGACGAAATATACATGGGTGGGGGGTAATAAGTGGGATAGGCACCCATATGAGTACTGGCTTCTGAAAGAGCATAGCTAGTATTGGATCCGTATGGAGGAAGGTTCCAACCTCCCACGGGGACACGATTCATATCAAATGAAGAAGTAGTCATCGGAGACATGGTTCCCTCGTGTCCAATGCTAGGATTCATATATGTGGGCTAGGGAGAGGGTTGCACGAGGGAAGGCATATCAACAGAAAAATGGATAGAGACCCAAGGTGTGGAATGAGCATTGTAGTTCTGCATACCATTGTGAAAAATGGATGGATTTTCCCCCATGAACGTCATGGGGGGGTAGCTGTAAACGAAGGAGAAAAAGGAACTCCATTATCCATGATAAAAAAGACCCAGCACGAAATCCTATGGTCAACTAATGATCAAAGAGCATACCAAAAAGTCAAACGGAAAATATGCATGCAAATGGGCTAAAGTGGTTGAGTGGCCTCCTTCGCTAAAGAAGGTATGTCTTGTCCAAGAGGGACCTGAGACTCCCCACTAAAGTTTGGAGGTAACAAAATCAATTACAAGTTCCATCGTGGGCTTAACAACCATTCAGTTAGATCCCCCCGGAGAGGTAATCCTCCATAAAGGTTGTGTGATGTCTGATCCTTATCTGACTCATGGTACAAGAAGAATAACCCCTACAAGTAACCTATGATATACCTAAGTCAAGCAACTAATAAATTGTTGTATAATAGATGCACAAACAAGCAGTCGTAAGTTCAGATCACCATATGGGTAGGGTAGCAAAGCCTGAAACCTTGAAATCACCGCCTCTCACAGAGGTATGGGCACTAGCAAGATCCCCAAATATGAATAAATCCACAGAAATATCTCTAACGTTAGGTGAGTATCTAGGGGTTATCCCTTCAACTAACTTCGCGCAACCTCGTGTTTAACTCCAGTGTGACCAGAGCCTCCTGATATTACCAATTATACAATGGTCTTCTCAATTCCCTGCCTCAGAAACATATGTTGATTTAATTGCCTTGGAGAAGTTTACTCACAAAATCCTATTCCAAGGCACTAAATCCTAAGCTAATTTGTGCACCCTAAAAATAAAATTGTGACTAATCAATTTTAGTTTAAAGAGTAAATTTTATTGGTCGTGGTTAATCAAAAAGGTATGGAGGTGAAACTCATGGTGTTATGACTCTGCCAGAAAATAAATATGGATATAATGAAAAGTCTATCTTTAAATTTTCAATGAATGATATGCTAATAAAAATAGTACAGTCTTCAATTTCAAATCTACAATCCAGAAGTAAAATACAATATTTCGCTAAATGTGCTAAGCTAATGAAAAAATTCAAAGACAAAAATGCCAACCAATTGAAAAATGCCTATTTTTTTGTATTTTCAATATTCTAAAAATAAAATGCATGGACTGATAAGCAACTTGACAAATGAATTCTATAGTGTGTAAAAGCAGTAACTCAAGCAAAATACCAAGAAGCCAAGAAAACATCCCAGAAACCAATGACAAATTAAAAATAGAAAACAAAGAGCAAGACTACGCCCAAAAATTCAACTCCAAACAAGCTTCCTATCATCCCAGATAATATCAACAGGAACTACAGAGACCTAAGAAGGCTCAACAATCTTTAAATCCTACCCAGGAGTCACTCAACCAAGCAAACAATCAAGGGGGAGTGGTATACGCACCTGTTCAGGAGAACAAAGCATATATATGCCTCTTGTAGTGAGACAACAAGCATGTATACGCGACTGTCAGGGAAAAAGGGACGTATATGATTTAGAACAAGGCCAGGCAAGGGTAAAAGGATGAAAACTCAGACTCAGAGTGAACAGGATATGTCAAGAAGTGATACGACAAGAAACACAAAGGAAAAAGAGCAATGTAAGAAAAAAGAGTACTTCAACCCTTAGAAGGAAGATTTGTCCCCAGTATGGTCGCCATTTCTGTTACAAGGGAAAAAGTCTCTATGGCCAAGGGTAAACCACAATAGACAAGTATGACTGCGGAAATCAACTCAATTCCAACATATTCTATATAAACTAATGTGCAATAAAATAAAGAGGCCTACCTCGATCCAACGTTTGATGATGTTCTACCATTGAGCACTTTGACCCAAAGCTTGATACCTACGGGAAGTTCTCAACAAACAAGAAAATAAAGTATATAGTGATGATACGAAAGGAGTTAGCACATTAGATAGCATAATCCATTAATAAACATTACAAACACACCCATGGATAATAGTCATGTATTTTCAAGATACCAATAGGACGGGAAAAGAGTATTTCTATTAATAACTGATTAAAAAAAGTGTCAACGTTACAGACTTCCGTGTCGGCATGGTTCAAAACCAAGAAACCAAGTTCCTTCCAACTGGGTCCCCACCACTTCAATCCTCCACCAAAGGCAAGCTCATGAGAAAGAGGCAAAGAGGTCCTCTCAATAATAAGGGAAGAGCTTGGGGGTTGAACATTGTGTTCAGACTTGAGGGACAAAGGGATGTAGATCCAATATGAAGTAATTTTTCCAGAGTAACTTTGCTCTCAAAGTTGAATTCTTTCTCCTTCTTTTCCATTGTTCGAAATTGTGCTCTTATAGCTTCTAGAATGAAATTGAAGGGTCGAGTCGGAACGTTTCTAGTACATGGAAGGCCAAGGATCAAAGATCTATTGTCGTGACATGGAAGCCCAACCTCATTTTATATTTTCTGTCACAATTACCGATATACACGATCTGTAATGGAGTAGCATGCGTATACGCATCTTGCATATCAATTAGGGAGAGTATATGTGGAAAAATGTTTATTTTTAGCTCTAGATTCATCAAAAAAGGGATGAAAAGTCTGCATAGGGAAATGGAAAAAGGTCCTCTATGCAAGATAACAATGGTGAGGCAAATCTTGCTTTAACACCTCTACGCATCATGCAGAAACTGCTTTTGTTGGGAACCATCAAACTTAGGAGGTGGATGCACCACTTTTCCTATCTTCCCCTCCAGTCTTTGACCCAATATTTCACCATGTTCAAAGTGCATTCCCATATTATCTCCACATCAGGTCATCACCCATACATCAACTTCATAATATTTTTTTTTATTCTTTCAATGCTCTGTATGCACCATATTGTAATGTGCCTTCTTCTCTTCCCACTTCTTCAGTAAATCAGGAAAATCCTATGTAACATTCTTGGGGCTATAGTAGTACCCACAAAGAAGGATTGGTGTGGTACAAAATATTGACACATTTCCTATTTATCCACAGTTAAAATAGGTGGGGCATGTACCTCCTCCTCCATATCCTCATATGCGACTGAGTCCATATTTTCCCCTAGGACCTCCCTGATAGGCACCTCTTTCAACACCACCATGGTCATTGTAATACCCCTATGCTGAAAACTAATTGTAAATGTACATATAAGTTGGTGATATAGGATATTTTTGGCTTGAGTGCCATTGTAAATATGATTTGAGGCCATAGTGTTTGTGTGGTTATTAGGCAGGAGATATAGAATGTTAAAAGGCCATTGAGCCTATAATTGTAATATGTAATCACACTCATATATTAATAAAATATACATCACTACTACATACCAACAAGACAAGAGAGTATGGGGGGATAAAACTCCACTAGAGGGAAAGGGGGCTAAGGGTATAGGAAGAGAGGTTAAGCCAAAGGGGCTTAAGCCAAGGAAATATTATAATAATATTTCCTAAAGTATAATTTATGAGATATACATTTATATCTATCCTAATTTATTAAGGGGGAGGAACGTATCACCATGTGGGTCCCATGTAGTTCCCAACATGAAAATTTGTCAAGTTGGGAACATGCATATAAAAAGTAATAACTTAATACATTATAATAATTCACTCATATTTCTCACATGGAATATTTCCATACATACCCTCCTTTCCCTCTTGAACTTCTACAATGTACTTGGGAGCTCGAGAAGTAGTGGGTAACTAGTAATCCTGGATAATATGAGTTGAAGAAGCAGGTTGTCAGGTATGTGTTCACTTGGAAGAAGTGGGTTGTCAAGACCATGTGAAATCTCTCTAGGTGACTGAACTATTGGGAAATTTTCCGTAGTTACTGGGAAATATATGTTGGTGTAAGATCGATACTAGGGTTCTCGATAGTTACCAATGAAAAGGCACCGCTACAGTGTAAGTATGTTGGCATATTCAACCTTCCACAAGGAAAGGAGGTCTCACACGAAGCGCTTCCAAGACTTGAGAAATGGAAGGAGTTATGGAGAACACAACATCATGTCTACCTCTATACTATTTAGATCCATATGTTATGTATTATGTTTAAGTTTTGATACCATTCAGATAACATTATAAAAGGAAAAGAATAAGAATATATGTAACAACATTATAGATCCATTCATAACAAGAAAGATAACCTCAAAAACAAATTTGTAGGCCCCAAATAATATCATTGTATTAGTAGCAGTGGCACAACCCATTCATACCACTCACATATCTCCTCTCACGAAACCCAAATCTACAATATAACATATTGTGTAGTGCATACAAACTCAAGATATGTTCTAAATGCAACAATGATACCCATATAAACTAGTACAATGATCTCTCATGGCAATAGAAAAATATACCCAAACAACAGAACATAACAGTCACATAGTCATTAGTATTGTGAGCATCATTAACCTGATCCCATTGCATTGTCCTTTTACTTATAGTTTTGTGTCTTTGACATAGTCTATTGACTGTATCAAATCTACTCTTCTTCACTTCTTGTATTCTTTAGTAGGCCCATGGTATTGATTTTTTATGTTGCTTATGAATCTTCCATTTGTTGCGTATTTCATTTGACTACTTCCACAACTTTTAAAGTTCTATTTGTCATGCGACTAATTTCACATTTTCCACCGCTTCTTTGATCCTTATCCATTTCAAAAATGAACGGCCCAACAGGCCCCAACCACAATCATTGACTCGCCTCGAGTCAAAAAATTTCTTCCTTACTAAGGGATCCTTCAAATTAAGGGACCAACTCTGGGACTATCCTCACTTCTTGCTAGTGGAAGATGTCATAATTCTCCACTCTATCCTTCCACTTCCTTAGTAAAATTGGCGCTACTGCAAAACATTCTTGGGTCACTGGAACATTTGGTTCTGGGGGATTGGTGGAAAGTAGTGTGTTCCATTCTATATATATAACTGAATCCAGTTGATGCATCTAGACATATGTAGCTTGAACTAGAAGTTTTAATTCCCTAATTTATTTCTTGGCTACTTGAGCAACTTCATACATTTCATCAATTTTTTCATCTGATGGTTTGATTTCACCAAACTTCATTTGTTTCTAAATAGGTTTAGTGAGGGATTGGAATTATTCATTCATCCGCTGAATATGGACTCTCATATCTTCTATCGACTTACTTATTTTCTCTAACAAACTGACCCAGTGATTGATCATCATGAAAATCCTGCTACATTCTCTTGTGTGGTCATGAAGGGAGGCCCGAATGAGAGTCCCTTCTGCCACTGCGTGGATAACATTTTCCATCATATCTTGGGGATGCTTCTTTTACTTCAACCTAATAGTGTGCATTTCTTGTTATAGACTATTAGTCTTTGCATCCAATTGTGACCAGGAATCAACAATGATATTGACCTGTTGTGTTGGTGCAACTGGGAAATTTATTTAAGAAACTATAGGGAAACTTTCCTGAATGTGGGACAAACTTGAGAAAACTTCAAAAAGACAACTTCCACAATTGACTTAGGATATGTGCACAATGAATTCTCTTGGTATCTGTCTTCAACCAATGCAACTATGATGCAGGTGCGCCACCCAGGCACGTCCGCTCACAGGATCTTTCCTCCTTCCTCGGCCTGAAGAACACTAACCGGTCCTTCTATTTCCCTATCGGGAAATTTTCACCCACAACAACTCTCTCATGGGATCTCCCTTTCTTCTATCGAGAAATCGGACTTTGCGATTTCGCGAGTCCTGTGGTCATGCATTTGTTCCTCGTGATTCTCCGAAATCCAATGCAAGTCAATGCTGACCTTTTACTTTGCTATTGGGGTTCCTCCTATCGGTATTTCGGCACTAGCGATGTCCAAAACAACTCGCTTTACTAGCCCCTGATCCTCGATACACCGATACGCTCCCCTGCTGCCTTAACCTCCCGGGCTAAGCCTTTAGTCCACGCAACCTTCCCTTATATGACCACAGTCATATACCTTATCGGGATTTCTCCTATCACGATTTCGCCACAAGCGATATCAAACAGATAGATTTACCGAACCCCGAACCCCGATGTGCCGATACTCCGATGCACATGCGGGTTGACTATTCAATGGTCCCATCACCTCGTCGAGATTTTGGACTTCGTGGCATCGCGAATCCTGATGTGCTTGTTTTGAGAAATTACTTTCCCCAAACTTCGAAACGGTGTGCCACCTGTCCACCTCACCGACTCTCGTGGCCCACACTATTTTCGTGGCCATCGGGATATGGCATTTCTCGATTCCAAACTGCAAGGGTATCTTATCCTCAAGACTTCCGATACTCCGAACCCCGACTTCGCTATATCTTATGACACGCGTCCCAACTAATGGATGGATCATATCGATCCTTGGGTCTCGCAAAATACGAAAACCCGAGTTACTTACCTGCGTGAGTCTCGATGGTCGAAGTGTTGATGGACTTCTGATCTCATCCATCTGTCCCGACTGATGAACGGCTCAAGTTGATTCGGGGTTTCCACTATGGAAATTCACGATCACTTGTCCTTGTGACTCCCAATTCCGCGAACCCCGACGTCTCAATATCCGGATGCTTCTCAGGGTTTCCACTCTACTCACGAGGACTTAAATCTTGTGCAACTCCTGTTGAATCGGACGGTTGACGGGTAACTATGTGCAGATCTGGCGATCCACAATCTTCTGATCTTGGACTCCGGATGCAACCGTAACCTCCCTGCTCCTCTGGAAGATCTGACGACCAGCGGGATTTCTCAAATCCTCTTCACAAGATCCTGGTCGTCCGTCCTCCGCTTTGATGACTTCGCGAAATGAACCAAGGACTCCTTCTTGGACTTATCTGCTTGCCTACAAACTTCAAATGTCCTTCAATGTTTTCGAAGGCTTTACTCCTCCAGAGATTTTCTCAACTTCGAGCCTCAAAGAGGGTCCTTGCAAGCACTCCTTGCGGCAACCTTCAGATATTTCCAAATATCTGAGAACCTTTCAACTTTGCGCACACCTGCAGCAATAGTCCTTCAATACTTCGCTCAGATTCACAACTGAGACTTTCCTTAGCCTGCGCACTCCTTGCACGGCTCCTATAACCCAATTTCACTTCTGGTTGAACGAGAACAAGAGTTAAACTATCTGAGCCTTCTGTCAACGCACTCCTTGCAGACGGCTTCAACTGCACTCCTTGCAGGAATCCTTTCTCAGATAGAGGAACAATTGAAACTCATTCCACTTCCTCTCAGACTTCAATCTCAACACATGAAATCATATACACAACATAACAGTAAATGCATAATAGGAAGCAAACATCTATGATCATATCAATCAACATACATACACAGAGAATAACACAATGCCATGAATTTGAATCAATTTCCTTTTATTAATTAAAGACCTATACATGGGTGTTCTTACACAGCTCTCTGCATGCTCTTCTTCTCAATGCTCAGAATTATGTTACAATACACAATGAGGGTGTCTATATCCCATTTCCCTCTTTCCTTCTAAAACTGTCTAATCTAAAATTAAAATCCTATCTACATGCATTAACTATATTAAATGTCGTCTATCTACTAAGGACAAGAGCGTATGGATCAAGGTCCCGATTACATTTACAAGTGCGCTTCATTAAATCTCCTCATTAATGTTCGTGCAACAGTTTCAAGGTGTTTTTCAAAAATTTGTGTTGGTCTTGTCCAACTGTCCACTTGCATTCCGTGTTGGCTCGCTTGTCGTGAGATATGCTCCTGCATCATACTCCCTTGCTTGAAAACTTTCATGGACTCCTATCCATGAGCTCCTGCACGGTATGTCCATGCTTCAGTCTCCCAGCTGGCATCTTCAACTRGATGGCCCTTCCACTTGACCAAATATTCAAAATATTATTTCCTTCTGGTCTTCTTACCCACTCATTTATCCAGTATCTGCTCCATCTGTGGCTTCTCTGCAACTGGCATCTGCTTTTACCACTGAACCTCTGACTGTTCATCACTTCCAGTCTCTGTTTCCCCAACTTTGTATGGGTATAAATCTGACACATTGAATATCGGAGATATTCCGATCCCATCGGGTAATTCAATCTCATAAGCATTTTCTCCAATTTTCTTCAAGACCTTGCAGGGTCCAATTTTCTTCATCTTCAACTTATTATACACTCCTCTCGGGAACCTTTCCTTCCTCAGATGTGCAAGAACCATATCACCAACCTCGTACTGAAGTTTTCTTTTATGCTGATCGGCTCTGCGTTTATATTCTTGGCTTGATTTCAGCAGTCGCTCCTTCACCTGGTTGTGAAGTTCTTTCATCGCCTCAGCGAATTCTTCTGCACTAGTGCTCCTTGTTGCATTCTGTTTTGAATCCCTCAATTCAGAAATTCCCCTCGGCTGTATGCCATAAACAACCTAGAATGGACTTTGCCCTGTACTCCTATTCACTGATTCGTTATACGCAAATTCTGCCTGCGGCAATATATTGTCCCAACTGCTATGGTTCTCTGTCACCAAGCTTCTCAGCAAATCTCTTAGACTTTTGTTTACCGCTAATGTCTGTCCATCCGTCTGAGGATGATACGCTGAACTAAACAACAAGTTAGTTCCCATCTTTTTCCATAAGGTTCTCCAGAAATGCCCTATGAACTTCGTATCTCGATCCGAAACAATACTCTTTGGTAAGCCGTGAAGTCAAATGACTTCTTTGAAAAACAGGTTCACGATGTGAGTCGCGTCACTGGTTTTCTGACATGGGATAAAATGTTCCATCTTGGAAAATATATCCACCACCATGAAGATCGAATCAAATCCTCTTTGCATCCTTGGAAATCCCAATACAAAATCCATGCTAATCACATCCCACGGCCTTTCAGGTATGGGCAATGGTTGATAGAAACCCGCATTCTTCTTCCTCCCCTTCGAATGCTGGCAAATTCTGCATCTGTCCACAAATCTCTTGACCTATGATCGCATCCCTGGCCAAAAGTATGACTCGCTCAACTTTGCAAATGTTTTTTCATGACCGAAGTGTCCGACCAACCCTCCGTTGTGTTTCTCCTTCAGCAAGTTCTCCCTCATGGAAAAATTTGGAATACACAGTTGATTGCCTCTAAACAACAATCCTTCCTGGATCATGTATTCGGCCCACTGGCTTCTATCTCCGAGAACTGGATTCTCAGTTTCTTCATACGCTTCCTTGAAGTCTAGATCATCTATGTACATGTCTCTGAGATCCTCAAAACCCAATGTCTTGACTTTGAATTCGTGCAACAACAAGCACTTCCTGCTCAAAGCATCAACAACTTTGTTAGCAATACTAGAAATATGTTTAATCACAAATGTAAAATTCTGCATGTATTCAACCCACTTAACATGTCTCTGATTCAACTTTTCCTATTGAGTCACAAACTGCAGTGCATGATTATCACTGTATAGAATAAATTCCTTCGGGATCAAGTAATGCCTCCATTTATTCAATGCCTGTATGATGGCATAAAACTCCTTATCATATGTGGAATACTTCACCTTCACTTCATTCAGCTTCTCGCTGAAATATGCAATTGGCCTGTCATCTTGAATCAAGACCGCTCCTATCGCAAATCCGCTTGCATCACATTTTACTTGAAATGTCTTTTGAAAATCAGGCAACACCAGAATTGGTTGCTCCGTGATCTTTCTCTTCAACAAATTAAAACTTTTATCAGCCTCTTCTATCCAGTGAAAATATTTATGTCTTTTCTTCACTATATCCATCATCGCTGCGCTGATTCCACTAAAATTCCTAATGAATTTTTGGTAGAAGCTAGCCAATCCGTGAAAACTTCTCACCTCAAAAATATTTCTTGGTGATGGCCAATTCTTAATCACTTCCACTTTATCTGGATCCATCCTCAACTCATTTTCCGAAATAAAAAATCCCAAGTAGATGACTTATGTCTTCATGAATGAGGACTTCTTCATGTTTATCAACAACTTCTCCTGTTGTAATCTCTTCATCACAATGTCCAAATGCTTCAGATGCTCCGCTGTTGTTTTACTGTAAACCAATATGTCATCCAAATACACAATGACAAATTTCCCGATGAACTCCTTCAGGAATTCGTTCATCAACCTCATGAAGGTACTCGATGCATTTGTTAAGCCAAATGGCATAACAAGCCATTCATACAACCCTTCATTTTTTTTGAATGTTGTCTTCCACTCATCACCTTCTCTCATGTGAATCTGGTGATATCCGCTATTCAAATCAATCTTTGAAAAATATTTTGCTCCACTTAAGAAATCCATCAAATCATCCATTCTTGGCAATGGAAATCTGTACCTGATGGTTATCTTGTTAATCTCCCTTGAATCAATGCACATCCTCCAGCCTCTGTCTTTCTTCGGACTGAGTATTGTCGGAACAACACATGGACTCAAGCTTTCCCTAACCAAACCCTTGTCCAACAACTCCTGGACTTGTCTTTTTACCTCTTCATTCTCTTACGGTGTCAATTTGTATGCGGCTTTGTTTGGTAAACTAGCTCCTGGTATGAGATCGATATGATGGCTCACACTTCTGATCAGTGGCAACGAACGAGGTAATTCATCCACTACTATGTCAGCGAACTCTTCCAGCAGTTCCTGAACTTCTCCTGGCAAATCATGTACCCTTGTGCTAGTTAGAACAATCTTCGGCTTTCTGACCACAATGAACTATGGATCCTCCTTCTTCTTAACCTCATTAAGAAGTTCCTTCCCACTCATGAGAAGTATTGTGTTTCTTACGTCTGGCTTCACCTCCTTATCCTTTATTGGATGCAACATATGAGTCCTCCCATTCTTTTCTAAGGTATATGTATTCATCCTCCCATCATGAATCACATTTATATCATATTTCCATGGTCTACCCAGCAATAGATGACAAACATCCATAGGAATAACATCACGCAATATCTTATCATTATATCCTCCTATCTTGAATTCAACTAAGAACTGTTTGGTGACATTTACCTGATGTCCTTTTTGTAGCCACGAAACTTTATATGGACTTGGGTGATCAGTCGTCTCCAAATCCAACTTCTCTACCATCTCAGTTGAAACAAGATTGTCCATGCTACCGCTATCTATAATGACCTTGCATACCCTTTCCTTGGTCTTGCAAGCAGTCCTGAAAAGTCTGTTTCTCTGCGCTGAAGTCTCCATATCCTTCTCTGGCGTTAAGATAACCTTTCGCATCATCAGCAACCTTCCACCTTTAGCGTCTTCCACCTCAGCATCTCGCCTCTATGCCTCGACGATGTGAGTTTCTCTAGTTTCCTTCTTTTTCTCTGGACACTCGAATGAATTGTGCCCATTTTTCCCACACGTGAAGCATGTGATTGTTGGGACCACATATTGTACCTTTTT